>JAJONR010002330.1:0-82832 GCA_029582245.1 Solanum etuberosum | reverse complement strand
GCCTTGGTAGACAAAATTACTTGATACCTATGATGTTGGCGAGTAACGAGTACTTTATGGAATCAATCGAGATGCGCACAAACTTGGCCTGGATTCCAAAATTATACAAAAGGACTATGTACATGTAAAATTTGAAATTTCAATCTAGTCAACCTATTTGTGCAACAAACAGTAATCCCATCCAATCTATAATGAACATCACTAGATAATCAATATCTAGTAAGACTTTAACACAATTTTAGTTAATCACTTTTCAATTAGTATTTCTCAAATTAGGATGAGGATACTTACCAGATAAATACTAGTAAAAATCTACTTTGAGATCTCATACTTAAGTTGCTCAGACTCGAGTATCGGTGTTTGATACGGGTGTGGATCTAGTGGTCAGATCTCACATGATCCAATTGTAAGATTCATGAGAGCAGATCCAGGTACGGATACAGGTGAGGGATTCAGCTAAAAATAATTCCAATATCTAAAAGTAAAGTTATATGTCTAAATTATGAGACATTATATGGAAAACTTACAAGGTATTCCGGGGAGAAAATATTGATCAAGAGGAAAATCATCAAAGGTGATATAAGGAAAAGGACTAACAAAGAAAATTTTAGAACAAGGTACTACATTTTCTTCAATGTCACCTTAGCTTTTGTTTCCATTACAGAAATAATTGTATCCCCCCTGAATTTATGTGAAAAGGAGTGACAAACTCATTTTTATTCAGTCATAGATTGGTCCAAAGAACGAGAGTCGGCTTCCAACATTAAGTCGGTTGGGAATTCATGCAGGCATTTCATGCGTAGTATAAACATTAGGCTTCGGTCAAGTAAGGGATTGGGTTGAGATGAGGGTTCTAATCTGAAATACTTATCCTGGTCTGAGGTAGACTAACAGATTTGACAGCAAGAGCTGACCTACGAGTAAAGGTCTTGGAAGAGTGAGCGTAAGGAAGGACATTTCAACATCGAAAGTGAAAAAATCGAGCAACATAGTCTCATACTGTCTCATTGGATTCCTCACCATCGACTTGTTCTCTTTCTGTGTCACCTCCAATTTCATTGACACTGCGTAGACAGTGTTGTAAAATGCGCTCTTAAAGCACGCTTAAGCCCTGAAGCGAGGCTCAAAATATGTTGAGCACTTCACCTCGATCAATGTGCTCTTCAATGTTGTCATCAAGGTTCTAACTTCTAAGGCATACTTTTCCTGCCAATGAGACTCTTTTGAAGAAGTGACACTAAACAATTTATATTTCACTTTATAATATTATTATTTTCAAAATATTTGTTCATATATTTGTCATTCATTCTTATAATTATTGATTTTGGACTAAACATATATCTTTGTATTTTTTTTTCTCCCTTTGTGCCTTTTTTCATTAAAGAACATGCTTTATTTGCGCTTTGCACTTAAGGCTCCTCCGTGATTGTTCAACATCACAAGTATCAAGTAACTTTACACTGCCTTCTTATTAATGGTTATGTTTACTTCATTGTTTGCTTCTACTTTTACATGGGTTTGATGCACTTGAGCTGATGGTCTTTTTGAAACATCTCTACCTCCACAAGGTAGTGGAGACCTACTTTTGATTTTTGACTTATTTCATTTAAAACTTATTTTAAATTTTTGACCTTACCAAACACTTCCTAACTTATTTTAAGTCATTTTTGACTTATTTTAAGTTAATTTTTATAATTGTCAAACACTTCCAGAAGTCAACAACTGACACGAAAGTACGTTTCACCAATTTTTAAACCAATCCAAACACCCTCTAATTATGGAAATATGATTATTTCTCCAACTTCAATATTTTTTTTATTTTAACTACATCTATTTAAGAAAAGTAATTAATTAATACCTACTACCTCTATTTAGGAAAAGTAATTAATAAATACCTACTACATCTATTTAAGAAAAATAATTAATAAATACCTTAAAACCCAGATTGTGCAATTAGTTTATGTCTCAATTTGGTCAAACTATCTCAATTAACTTTGGTTATTTAATTATATGGTCCTATTGGGCATCTATATATATAAGTCAAACACTCTTATTCTATGAAACATACATTCTAAGGAAAGTGAATGCTCAAGGAAAAATATATTAGCAAGATAGAGCAAATGGCTGAGGAGAAGGAAATGATGAACCTCTTCAACCAAATTATTGGAGGGAAAAGCATCAGTGAATTTAATGTTAGAGAACTTCGAATTTTGTCAAATCTATTTGATGTTCTGCGAACTAAACTTGACGAAAGGAAGAAACAACTGAATAAACATGCAGATGAGAAAGTTGCAACTGAAACTGATGCTAATGACAACAATGGCAATGAGGGTGAAGAGAATGGTGCACATCCTTAGGATGTTGATTGAGAATTTAATATTTTTATTTTTTTTCAATCAATGTTTTGTCATTTTGTCTTTTAATATTGCTTCCTAGTTATAAGCTTGTTGCTCATTGTTCATCTATTTATGTTATCGTTGTCATTTTAATGATATATGAAGGATTTTCTAATTAAGTCCAACCAACATGGTTATTATGTATCATTTAGCTTTTCATACAAAAAGCTAGTTATATGTGGTATGTTACAATTTTGTCGCTGACCACCATGCAAAAGGTACGCCGCTATAGTTAGTGCCCATCTGGAGTAACTTATTTTGAGGTGATTTTGACTATTATGAAGTTTTTTAATTTTGGGGGTGTTTGGAAAGTTTATAAAATGCTTTTAAGCACCCACTTTTAGGCCAAAAAAGTTCTAAAATAAGTCAAAAGTCAAAAGTAGGGTACAATCTACTTATGACTTTTAAGTTTGACTTATAAGTTACTTTTTATAAGCCATCCAAACAGCCCCCTAGTATGATTTATATAAAGTAAAGGTAGAACAAATCCATTAATCAAGCAGGAACTCATCGATGATCACCTAAAGTTGTCACCATCTTTCAATTAAACGCCTCAACTAGGCTTTGTTCATTTTAGACACCTCATGTCGGGTCCTACTATGTCACTTTGATACCTTTTTTACAATCAACAAAAATATTAAGGAGAGTTTAACGCACTCGCCGATGATGTGTTTAAGTAAAGAATTAAGGCAAGAATTAAATGAAGACATGTGGTATCATAAATAATTATTAAAAGATATATTATGAATACATATTATTTTTAGAACTATTTAATTCATAACTTTTAAAAATTACATGTTAATAATTAAAAAAATATTAAAAGAAATTGCAACACCTCTTTCTTCTCACCATCTCCGTCTATCCACCTTCTCTGAACACCATAACCATCTTCTTCGAATTTAACATCATCACTACCACTATCTCTTCCTCCAAATCCAACTAGACATGAACCAATCTTATCATACTGCAATAAAACTCTCCGTACAAAAATAACCCGTCAGAACCTAACAGATATTTCTCCCTTTTTACGACCATGCTCCTCCAATGGAGACGATGGGCGGCCAACCTTTGGCTCAGCAAAATCAACCCCTAACCCTCCAGATAAAGAAACTCAAAACCCAATTACAGAGCATGCCAAATCCCCTTATTTGAATGCCTTCAATGGAGCTCAATCCCCTTCCTTCAAATCAAACTATCATAATCATCAAATTTATCATTAACTAGTAAAATTACCCGCAACTCGCGCGGAAATTTAATATCACATAATTTATAAAATAATACTAAAAACCTATCAGTCCTAAAACTAAAACACTATATTATTTTACATGTAAGATTACGTAGTAACGAACATTAATAATGTAAAGGAAAATGATAATTATAACATATTATCATTTATCCTTCAATCAATCATCTTTAATTTGATTTTATAATTTATCCTTTTGCTTACCAGAAGTGTTACTATTTCATATTTTTGGAGAATCAGATGAACAACAACCCGAGATATTAATTTTTCTAATAAATAAATAATCGATGGTGAAGGGATAAATAAACTTTAAAAGGCTGAAAAAAGTGAACAAATATTCTAATTCTAACGTGTAGAAAGTTCAGCCCTACCTTTTGCTTTACATATATCATTTTAAAGTTCCCCTTTAAATGTATCATAAGTAATTATTAAAAATGAAAAATTAAAGGGAGAATGTATCATGTTGGACAACAATTCAACTTATTATATATACTTGAAAGGGAAAAATATTACACAAAACTATTCAGTTTATTTGGGTGTTTTTTAAAATCAACATACCATAGTGATGGAGTTCAATTTGAAACTACACTTCTATTCCAATTGCAGTGTCGTGAAA
Source organism: Solanum etuberosum (assembly GCA_029582245.1). NCBI lineage: Eukaryota > Viridiplantae > Streptophyta > Magnoliopsida > Solanales > Solanaceae > Solanum > Solanum etuberosum. The sequence goes on along the minus strand of JAJONR010002330.1, from coordinate 78,577 downwards.
CACGTTCTATTCACCAGTGTATTGATACAAAAATAATGGTGTCAGTGAACCACTAAAAAGGAGCACAGTACACGAATATTTAATGTTGTAGAAGAAGAAGTAGTTCAAAATTTTAATTATTTTAAAATAAGAGGAAATCCCTCTATTTATAGACAACAAATGGTAGTGTGAACAAATGCTTATTGTGCCTTATCGAAAAGGTCACAACTCTTTGGAAAAGTTACAACCTTTCGGAAAGGTTACAACCTTTCATAAAAGTCGCAACTCTTCATAAAAGCCACAACTTTTCATAAAAGTCGGAACTCTTCATAAAAGTCACAACTTTTCATGAAAGAGGAAGGCTAGTTTTGGAAATAAATAAATTAAAAGGGAATCCTGGTTTGTGGTGGCGCCACGTAGGCGGCCTAGGTTTCTCTTATATATATATATATATATATGAGTTGGATCACAAGTTTTTACTCATATCCTAACTACCATAATCACTATCACCAGTCCTTTCTTTAAATCAACCATTTCTTTTTTTTTTCTTCGGCCATCTCCAAAGCTTCATAGACCAACAAAAAATAAAAGCCAAAAGCTTTAGGAAACGAAAAGCTAGGATTTCAAAAATTGAATATTGGGGTAAAATTTTATGTGCCACAATTGAAGCCAGAGATTAAAAAACAACAAGCTTGAATCAAGTTTCTATAGCTTCAAATATAAAGTTATACAAAAATTATGAGAATAACTAAAATGCCTTTAATATTTTAAAATTATATTGCAAATTATTGAGGCTACATATTGTTGAATAACATGTGTATGATATTTTCCTCATCTTACCATTTATAATCACTGCTTTAATTTGTTTTTTAAATTCATGTGCTACATTCTGAAATGACAATGGAGAGGAAGGTTGAATATATGGTGGTGGATGGTGAAGGGAGTGTGGGAAGGAGAGAGAAGGAAGATGAAATAAAAAAATAAAAATTGTAAATTTTAAGCTTTTTACGCACTTAAAATGTGTGCAATACACACACTATGCCAAGTCAGCGAAAAGTGTCAAAATGACGCAACGAAACCTGACATGAGGTGTCTAAATATGAACAAAGCCCAGTTGAGGTGTCTACGTGAAAAATGGTACCAACTTAAGGTGGCCACCGATAGGTTCCGCCATTAATCAATGAAGTGAGTTGAGAGTCATGAGCTCTCGAGTTCAAATCCTAGTCGAAGCAAAAATATTATGATTTCTTACAATCTGTTAAAGCCTTGGTAGACAAAATTACTTGATACCTATGATGTTGGCGAGTAACGAGTACTTTATGGAATCAATCGAGATGCGCACAAACTTGGCCTGGATTCCACAATTATACAAAAGGACTAGGTACATGTAAAATTTGGAATTTCAATCTAGTCAACCTATTTGTGCAACAAACAGTAATCTCATCCAATCTATAATGAACATCACTAGATAATCAATATATAGTAAGACTTTAACACAATTTTAGTTAATCACTTTTCAATTAGTATTTCTCAAATTAGGATGAGGATACTTACCAGATAAATACTCGTAAAAATCTACTTTGAGATCTCATACTTAAGTTGCTCAGACTCGAGTACCGGTGTCTGATACGGGTGTGGATCTAGTGGTCAGATCTCACATGATCCAATTGTAAGATTCATGAGAGCAGATCCAGGTACGGATACGGGTGTAGGGATTCAGCTAAAAATAATTCCAATATCTAAAAGTAAAGTTATATGTCTAAATTATGAGACATTATATGGAAAACTTACAAGGTATTCCGGGGAGAAAATATTGATCAAGAGGAAAATCATCGAAGGTGATATAAGGAAAAGGACTAACAAAGAAATTTTTAAAACAAGTTACTACATTTTCTTCAATGTCACCTTAGCTTTTGTTTTCATTACAGAAATAATTGTATCCGCCCTGAATTTCTCCATTGATTTTGGTCGAAGTATCAAAAATCGATCGGCCAACTCCGATATGGATCCCATGCCCACGTCGTGTCGACACATGTGGCATTTTTCAAGCGACAGAGTATCATATGTCTAATTTGATTCCTCACCACTCGCGGCTTCTCTTTCTCTGTCACCTCCAGTGTCGCGGTCGTTGCGCCGTCAGTGTAGCTAAAGGCACGCTAAAGCCTTGAAGCAAGGCTCAAAATATATTGAGTGATTTGCCTTGAATGTGCACCTCAATTTTGTCATCAAGGTTGTGATTTCTAAGGCATACTTTGCCTGCCAATGACTCTTTTGAAGAGGCGACACTAAACAAATGATATTTCTCTTTGTAATATTATTTTTTTCAAAATATTTGTTCATATATATTTGTCATTTATGCTTATAACAATTGGTTTTTGGACTAAAATTGGTCGACTAAATCCGATACAGATCCCATGCCCAGATTGTGTCGACTGAATCCCCTACTTTTGCCAACATGACAATAAGCACGGACCAGCAGCAAGGAGTCAATTGAATGATCAAGGCATCGGTTGCTTCCACCTGTGGCCTTCTTCAATAGAAAGGAGTGTGCATTCCCGCTACTAGAGAACCCATAGAGGTTTTGGAGGAGAGGCAACAAGTGTTGTGGATGGAACAAGAACCGCTCATTGTTCATGGAGCACTCAGCCGCTTGGTAAACTAGATAAATTCCAAAAAATGTAGTTAAGTCGTTCATCCAATAGTAATTGAACCTACAAATTCGCCAATTATGAGTTGGACGCTTTAACCATTCAGCCATGGATTCAAAAGGACTTAGCGAGTGTAATAGGTTTTGGTTATTCCTTCTCGAGCTTTTATTTCTTCTGTTAGAAGGAGATTCAAGAAAAGATGGACATCAGATTTGATGTTTCAAAGAAGTAGGTGGTTGTTAACCACCGAAGTCTAGTTGATGTTTACAAACCTCCAACCCTGAGAGACTCTACAATCATTATGTGAAAAGGAGTGACAAACTCATTTTTATTCAGTCATAGATTAGTCTAAAGAACGAGAGTCGGCTTCCAACATTAAGTCGGTTGGGAATTCATGCAGGCATTTCATGCGTAGTATAAACATTAGGCTTCGGTCAAGTAAGGGATTGGGTTGAGATGAGGGTCCCAATCCGAAATACTTAGCCTGGTCTGAGCTAGACTAACAGATTTGACAGCAAGAGCTGACCTACGAGCAAAGGTCTTGGAAGAGTGAGCGCAAGGAAGGACATTTCAACATCGAAAGTGAAAAAATCGAGCAACATAGTCTCATACTGTCTCATTGGATTCCTCACCATCGACTAGTTCTCTTTCTGTGTCACCTCCAATGTCATTGACACTGCGTAGACAGTGTTGTAAAAGGCGCTCTTAAAGCACGCTTAAGCCCTGAAGCGAGGCTCAAAATATGTTGAGCACTTCACCTCGATCAATGTTCGCTTCAATGTTGTCATCAAGGTTCTAACTTCTAAGGCATACTTTTCCTGCCAATGAGACTCTTTTGAAGAAGTGACACTAAACAATTTATATTTCACTTTATAATATTATTTTTTTCAAAATATTTATTCATATATTTGTCATTCATGCTTATAATTATTGATTTTGGACTAAACATATATCTTTGTATTTTTTTCTCCCTTTGTGCCATTTTTCATTAAAGAACATGCTTTATTTGCATTTTGCACTTAAGGCTCCTCCGTGATTGTTCAACATCACAAGTATCAAGTAACTTTACACTGCCTTCTTATTAATGGTTATGTTTACTTCATTGTTTGCTTCTACTTTTACATGGGTTTGATGCACTTGAGCTGAGGGTCTTTTGGAAACATCTCTACCTCCACAAGGTAGTGGCAAGGTTTGCGTACACACTACCCTCCCCAAACCCACTGTGGGATTTCACCGGGTATGTTGTTTTATTGGTTGTTTTGTGGTTGCAGTGCTCTTTAAGAGTCCGGAACGGCAAAATGATAAAATATTGACAAGATCTTATATAGAAAGTTCACCGTTTGCATTTTCCAACTCAGAAATACATTCATTAAGGAAATATGATTATTTCTCCAACTTCAAGATTGAGTTTTAGTATTTTAACTACATCTATTTAAGAAAAGTAATTAATAAATTCCTATTACAGCTATTTAAGAAAAGTAGTTAATAAGTACCTTAAATAGTGCAATCAGTTTATTCTCAATTTGGTCAAATTATCTAAATCAACTTTTGGTTATTTAATTATATGGTCCTATCGGGCATCTACATATGTAAGTTAAACACTCTTATTCTGTGAAACCTACCTTCGAAGGAAAGTGAATGCTCAGGGAAAAACATATTAGGAAAATAGAGCAAATGATTGAATAGAAGAAAATGGAGAACCTTTTCGACCAACTTATTGAGGGAAAAAACATTAATGACTTTGATGCTAAGATAAATTAAAGTTTCGTTGAATCTATTTGTTGTTCTGCAAACTAAACTTGACGAAAGGAAGAAACAACTGAATAAACATGCATATGAGAATGTTGCAACTGAAACTGATGCTAATGACAACAATGGCAATGCTGGTGAAGAGAATGATGGGCATCCTTAGGATGTTGATTGAACATTTAATACTTTCATTTTTTTTCTATCAATGTTTTGTCATCTTGTCGTTTAATAGTGCTTCCTAGTTATAAGTTTCTTGCTCATTGTTCATCTATTTATGTTACTGTTGTCATTTAAATGATGTATGAAAGATATTTTAACTAAGTCCAACCAACATAGATATTATGTATCCTTAAACTTTTCATAAAAGAAAAAAGCTAGTTATATGTGGTATGTTCCCATTTTCTCGCTGACCCATCATGCAAAAGGTACATTGCTATAGTTAGTGTGATTTACATAAAGGTAGGCATAACAAATGTATTGATCAATGAAGTGAGTTGAGAGTCAAGCTATCGCGTTCAAATCCTAGCCGAGGCAAAAATACTATGATTTCCTCCAATCTGTTGAAAGCTTTGGTAGACAAAGATACTCAATTCCTGTGATGTTGGCAAGTGACGAGTACCCTATGGAATCAATCGAGATGCGCGAAAACTTGACCTGGATTACACAATCATTAAGAAGGACTAGGTACATGTAAAATTTGGAATTTTGATCCAGCCAAACTATTTGTGCAACAAAAAGTAATCTCATCCAATCTAATGAATATCATTAGTTAATCAATAACTAGTAAAACTGACACAATTTTAGTCAATCACTCTTTAATTAGTGTTTCTCTAATTAGGATGAGGATACTTACCAAATAAATACTCGTAAAAACATACTTTCAGATCTCATACTTAAGTTGCTCAGACTCAGGTATGTATGCCCGTTGCAGTTGTGGATCTAGAGGTCAGATCTCACATGATTTTTAAATTTTAAGATTCAGTAGTGCGGATCCAGATACGGATACAGGTGCAGGGATTCAGCTAAAAATAATTCAAATATCTAAAAATAGAGTTATATGTCTAATTTTAGATAATAAGTGATATGCACAGGATAGGCTGTTAGCCCGTCAAAGACGGATGAGAGGACGAAAAAGAAGAGATATCCTTAAAGATTTAACTATAGCATACTGCAAGTGGGAAAACACAAAATTGTAGACTTACATCAATTGAAATTAGAGAAAAACGACCAGCATGGTGACACTTTTCAAGTTTTGACATAAATCTCTTGCTCTTTGATATCTTTTCAGGTGTAACATACAATATTTTAAGCTCATCCCCGCCCTTCTCCAAAGCCTTGTATATGAACTTCTCATTCTCCTTGGTAGTTGTTGAGGTTAACATGAAAGCTGGGATGCCTAAAGCTGCCAACCCCATGACCTGAGGCAATAACATTTGTCAGCAGTTGTTGCATACAAGAGGAAGATGGACTGGGCGCTAGGATACCTGATCTTGAATAAGAGAAAGCAAAGGACTGACAACAAGAGCCACGCCATCCCGCAGAACTGCTGGAAGTTGGTAGCAAAGACTCTTGCCCCCACCAGCAGCCATAATTACTAGAACATCCCTTCCACTCATTATTGTGTTTATTATCTACAAATAGATTACTGACATCAGCAAATCTCTAAATGGAAAATCACAACTATATTTTAAAAATTCAGCCGAAGACGATTTAAATCTTTACTTATGTGCACTTTCGATTTCAGTAATACCCCAACAGGAAGTATTTTGTCTATCAATAAACCACGGGAAGATGAAAAGAAACACAGAACGATCAATCGAGATGAATAATGATTTGAAAATTCTACCACACCCAACATTTCAACCTCCACAACCACTTCATGAGCAAAATCCTAGTATGCTGCTTCAAATTTCTAAACCCAGTTTTCCCTCTTCCGTGTTAGCCATAAGAGTGTTCCATTTGAGACTACGTAAAAGCATCTTTAATTCCTGCCATATGAAATTTCTCCTCAATGAGTCAAGTCTTCTTTTCATAATATCTCCGATGGTCACTCAACTATGAAGAACTCTCAGAAAGTCACTCAACGTTGGTATTTAACCCAAAAGTCACTCAACTATGGATTTTTCTCTCAAAAAATCACTCAACTTTGATTTTAACCCAAAAATCACTCAACTATGAAAGTTTTACTTACAAAGGGTAGCGGCTGCGGGTTTCCCTTGTCATAAAAAAAAAATCTATTTTCTCATTTTCCTTTCACAAGATTGAAAGAAATAGAATATTATTTTCGGTATAACACTAGACACTAGATCTCTTTTTGGTTTATTTTTTTGTTAAAAGGTCAAATGATAAGTTATAAGTCACCTCAAATTCAGTTAATACAGTTCCCATGGCAATGATTGTCCATCTACAATTCCTTGAAATAAATATCTTTTTATTTCTTAAAATTTAGGTTTTAAATAAATCAACAAATTTTAATGAAAAAATCAATAAAATAGATTGAGGGGCTTTGTAAATACAACTTACATAGTTGAGTGATGTTTGGATTAAAAAATCAAAGTTGAGTGGCTTTCTAAGAGAAAAGCTCATAATTGAGGGACTTTGGATTAAAAACCAAAGTTGAGTAACTTTATGAGAGAAAAGTCCATAGTTGAGTGACTTTCTAAGAGAAAAGTCCATAGTTGAGTGACTTTTGGTTAAAAACCAAAGTTGAGTGACTTTCTCGAGAAAAGTTCATAGTTGAGTAACCATCAGAGATATTATCTCCCACTCCATAAGCAAAATCTTAGTATGCTACCTCAAATTTCTAAACCCAGTTTTTCCTCTTCCTTGTTAGCAATAAGAGTGTTCCATTTGACTACGTGAAAACATCTTTATTCTTTTTCCTGCCATATGAAATTTCTCCTCTGAGTCAAGTCTTCTTTTCCACCTAACCAATTTTTTCTTGCATCTCTAACCCCTAGCCTAATCTCCTGAATTATTTTAAGCAAATAAAGGAAACCCAAATAATTCGTTGGACAAGAACTAACTTCACATTCCAGAATCCCTACCAATACTTGAATTTCATTAACCGGATATAACAAACTCTTTGTCTAATTTACATGAAGACCAGACACGACTTCAAAAAGGGTTAATAGTACTCTTAAATGCCATAGCTGGTAAATCTTAGCCTCACAAAAAATCAAAATATCGTCAGCGTAAAGCAAATGGGCAGTCTCTAAATTGCTACCTCTACTATGTCACTAGAAGCTCCTCAGCCATCCATGTTGATTTGCCATCCTTAACATACCGTTAAAACCGTCCATAGCAATACTTATTAGGGGTGGTGACAGAGGATCCCATCGTAACATTCTCCTTTGGGATGAAAAAAATCCTTCAAAAAAACCATTTATCATAAAATTAACAATAGAGAATCTAACAGTACTAATGGCAAAAAAGAGTCCATCTAATCTATTTACTTTGAAACCCCACGTCTCTTAACACCTTGGGTAGAAAGTCGCAATTTACATAATCATAGGCATTTTCATTATCAAGCTTGCAAAGAAGCTCAGGTACTTCTTCCATTGTTCTAGTATCCACCATACACTCATTTGCTATCAAAGTTGCATCTATGATCTGTCTGCCTTTATTATCCATTGACATATTCCTAGAGCCTCCAAGGGAAGTATGACTAGAACCACCCTAGATGCCTTGGCAATAGGTTCCAAATGTTATTTTGTAACAACCCAACTGATGGTTTTGAGTTCTACTTCTCGTAGGTTCATTTGGTTATTAATGACTTGCAAGTATGGGGGCACGGGTAGCGAGAAGTTCAGGAGTGCTTTGGAACACTTGAACTCAAACTAAAAGCATAAAGTGCATAGAGTTGACCAAAGTCAACAATATGGGTAAATGAACTTAGACTCGTGGTTCGAAGGTTACAATAAGTTTGTAGTATGATTTTGGACTTGTATGTATATTCGAATTAGGACCTGAGGGGCTTTGGTGCAACTTGACACTATTGCGTGAAAGTTGAAAAGTTTAGGATTTTAAAAGTTCAAAAGTTTGATTTGGACCGTGATTTAGGGTTGTGACATTTCCGTACGTGTTTTTGAGCCTTTGAGAAGTCCATATAGTGTAATTGAACTTGTTGGGATGGCTTGGAGGGGAACCCGAGGAGCTTGGGTGAGTTTCACACGTTTGGAGCAAATTTGGAGAAGATTGGAAGTGCTGAAACTGATTTGACCTGATTTCACAAGAGAACAGCACCCAATCTATAAGAAATTTGGAGATGATGTTTGAATGGAAGTTGTATCCCTTTGAGTCTAGTTTTCAGTGGTTCAAACCGTTTGTCATTTCAACATCTCTACAAAAAGTTATGGTCATTATACTGGAGACTGTAGAGCAGTTTTTAATACATCAAACTTCATTACACTATTTAAGCCGGGTTTTTGTGATTTTTATTTCATTTGCCAACTCTTGGAGCTCGGCTTTGAGAGGTTGAACCTATGGTTTCATTTACAAGCTTGGGGTAAGTTATTCTAAGTTGAATCTATGATTATTTCATGAATCTAACCTTGGATTTGTCACTTGAACACGAAACCAAAGATGGATTTGTTATATCTATTTTTCATGATTCTTGATTGTTGCCTGATTACTTGAGCATATTTTCATGCTAGTGATAATGTTATAGGCATCGTTTTCCATGCTAGATTCACATTTCCTAACCATGTGCATGTTAGACTACATGTTTAGCTGACAGTTATGTCATATTTATATGCTTTGTGACTGCATACCTGATTTCGAATCTTGATATGAATTTGGCACGTGAGTTGTTCGTATCATGCATCTGTTCTCACATGAGTTGTCTGTGTTGGTTATGCTATGGCACATGAGTTGTCTGTGTCAGTAATCAGTTTCACATGTTAGTTGTCCGTGCTGGTTATCTTAGTACATGATTTTTCCATGCAATTTGTGGACATGGAATTGTCCCCCTAGGGTCACTGCTCCTGGGCACCCCAGGCAGTGTGCTCACAGTCGTGCTGAGAGCACTGGTTATGAGACAATTGGGAGAGTCAGTATCATATGTATTTGATTTATTTACTCATATATGCATATCATTTTATATGTTGTACTGGTGTATAAATTGCTATGTTGTTTAGATTGACTTACCTTGTATTGATACTCTTCTTTATCTATTGAGATTATATCATCTGCACAGGTTAATACAGTAGGTATTTTGAAACCAAACCTCCACTACTTTGCTGGGGTCAGTCAATGATATCTACAGAGTACGCATGAGTTAAACTGTTACGGTGTTCGTGGGAGAGCATTGGAGATCATACCAGCGTTCCGGTGATGAGTTGCCTGCTAGTTCTTCGTAGTTTAGAGTCATTCGTCATGTTGTATTCCAAACAGATGATGCACTTCTCATATTCAGAGTTGTACCTTCCATTCTTAGTAGATCATGACTTGTGACACCAGTTCTTTGAGGTTGTATCGATCACTCCACATTGTATTCGATTTAGTGTTATCTCATTTATACTATCCTGTTAGACTGTATTATATTATGATGTCCTAGTATTGTGGTTATTTCAAGATTGGTTCACCTGAAGGGTTGGATTAGGTGTCGTCACGGCTAAATGGGATTTGGGTCATGACAAATTCTGGAAAGACTATTGTTGCTCCTTTACAAGATTAGCTAAATGAAATGCAGCTGATGCCAAACAGCCCAAAGAAGTCAGAGCATAAAGGTTACCTCGAAGATGACCAGTAATCAAATCATGTGAAATGAAGAGGATGAGTTTATTGGCTTTTATGGATAAACAAAGAACCTTAAAAAGAGATAGCTTTCTAGTTTCTACAATGCTCATCTTATCACTTATAAAATTAAGAATCATCTGGGTGCTCCAAGCATACACAAAAAATGAAGTTAATAAACAATCTAGGAAGATGGATCTATTCAAATGAGGTCTGGCAAGATAGATCTTATGCCAAAGAGGAAAAACAAGGTGAGATAAGTGACAAAGAGAGAGGAGACAACAACCATAGGTAAAGAATATTTTCTTTATTTCTTATTGGGAAAAGGGACAAATATACCCCTCAATTTTGTTATTTAGAGTGGATATACCCGCATTAAAAAAGTGGTGCTTATATATCCCTGTCGTCTAACAAATGATATATAATTACCTTTATCGTTGTTAACAGACGTATACCAACTGAATTAAAAAACATTAAACTAGTTTTAAATTCAAAAAATGTCACATGGCTTTAAAAAATTACTTCACCCCTCACGATCCGAACCAGACACCGACCCAAATAAAAAAAAACTCAATCCCTCTTCTACTCAGTCAGAAAATGGGTTTGGGTTGGATCGGAATAAAAGAGGGATTGGATTTTTTTTAATGCGTCGGGTCTGGAGGGGTAAAGAAAATGGTTGAGGTAATTTTTTAAAGCCTCGTGACATTTTTTGCATTACAGTACTAGTCTTAGAATTTTTTTCAATTCAGTAAATATATGTTTGTTAAAAAAAGGGTAGATATGCACCATTTGTTAGACGACGAGGGTATGTATGCACCACTTTTTTAACGAGAGATATATCCGCTCTAAATCGCAAAGTTGAGTGGTATATTTTCCCATTTACCTTTTTAATTTTTTTTTATGGTGGTGGTGTTTGGGTTAAGCTTGCGCACACGTCAAATATTACACATTACGTACTACCTCCCACTAGCATAGTTGCCCGGTAATTTTGTCCACCAAAGTTTGGGAAGATGCAAAAAATCACCTAAAGTTTTTGCCTCCGTGGAATTTGAACCTGAAACCTCATATGGTTATTCTCCACTTCATTAACTACTAGGCCACATCCTTGATTGCAAAGAGTATTTTCATAATTTGGTTTTTAAAGAAGAAATTTAAAGAGAGGATAGGATATTTCGCTTCCAATCCTCAAAATTGCACACTACAACACATAAAGATAGAGACAGAGCATCACTATGAGTAGAACGGATAGCACGCAAGTGGAACCTATTTTAGGAGCTTGCAGTGACCATCACAAAAAATTAAATACTCCACAACCCCCTCCCACATTGTCAATTGAATGTTCACCTCACCTCTTATATCGAAACCTTTTTCGATAGGTTCACCTATATTAGAATTCCTTTTAGAAAAGAACGGATCTAGGTCATACTCAAACTTCTTGCTTCATGTTGCCAACTAGCACTTACTCTTACAAGATGAATCACAAAAAAATTGTACGCATGCAAAACCTTGTAACATAAGACGACCAGTAAAAAGTAAATGTAGACAGGATGGACCAACCTCTCGCTGGTTTGCACGATATTTTGATATGCCAAAAACATTAAACCTAATGTCATCAGCTTGAGAGTCCCACTCAAACGGCCTGGACCAATCATCTACTGGAACAGCAGCATTATCGGAACCCGGGCCGCTAGATGATTCACAACTTTCCACAAGAGCTTTAAGTTCAAATTGTCTCTCATGCAATTTCTCTTGTCGGTCTAGCAGATATTTTATTTGGTCTGGATAAGAAGACATTGAAGACCATGCTTTCAGATGGACGAATAAAGTACATTGCAGAAGAATTGAGAGATCAAACATCTAAGGACAGAACTCGATCACAAAGACAAAAAAAACAACACAATGAAAAAGGCAAGTAAAAATCAAAACAAAATCATTTTAAGATTAGTTGTAACAAGGTTCTGAAACTCTTTGTTAATAAAAATGGCAGATGTGTGAGGATTTATTGTCCAGAATAACATGTTATCAGAGTGATATAAATGACATTGACTAAAGTCATGTAGAATAACACTTCCAAAACCCAGTAATCCATGTTGGACACCATGTGCATAAAGACAAGCTGGAGAAATGGGTCACACATGCAATAGTGTCAGAGTTCTGTTCTTTGAAAACATCACACAACCTTCACAAGTTGGTGATTTACAAAAAGAGAACACATTTGATGTGACACCAAAAAAAATGGATGATTAAATTAAACGTCCCTCATTGCTCTTGATCTTCTAATGCAAATGAACCTTTCATGTTCGAATCTACAGACATTAAAGTCTCCTCCAACTACCCAATGATCAGTCCATAACCCTCTAATATCAGCTAATTCAACCCAAAAATATGTTCTTTCCCAATTTGAATGTGGCCAATATACACCAGTAAAGCACCATTTGAGATCTCAATGTAGCCTTTCAAACATTGCAGTGATGGAGTGTGTACCTTGCAGAAAAATCTATGTGATTCCATTGCCTCTTATCCCAGAATATTGTGATACCCCCGCTCCTTCCATATGATTTTAATTTCACCAAATTGACCCATCTAGATCCCCAAATCTGTGTTGCAGTAACAGTAGACCATTCTTCAATATTTGTTTCTTGTAGATATTAAACATCTGGCTTCCACTTCTTGACCAACACTATAATGGAGTCTCTTTTGTCATTGTCCTTAAGCCCCAGCACATTCCAATTTATGATTTTCACTTTCATTCAGACAGTGCTTTGAGTTTCCTACCCTTCACGATTCTTTCTCCCTCATTGTGGACCCCTTTGTCATAGTTGACTGAGCAAATCAAGAGGAAGAAGTCCTATTTGGACTTGAGACTTGTGCCATTGACAAAGCACCAGGTCCGGATGGGTACTCTATGGGTCTTTTTGTAAAATGCTGGGAGATTGTGAAGGAAGATGTGATGGCAACTTTTCAGAACTTTCATTCACATGAGATTTTTGAGAAGAGCTTTAATGCAACATACATAGCTCTCATCCCAAAAAAGAATGGTGCCAAGGAGTTGAGAGATTTCAGACCAATCAGTTTGGTAGGAAGTATCTACAAGCTGATATCTAAAATTCTCACAGAAAGATTAAAGAAAGTGATGCATAAGCTAGTTGATACACAACAGATGGCCTTCCTTAGAGGTAGGCAAATCACTGATGCAGTTCTCATTGCTAATGAGTGTCTAGATTCAAGAATAAATGACAAGATTCCAGGAGTTATGTGCAAACTGGATATTGAAAAAGCATATGATCATGTCAATTGGAACTTTTTGCTTGGAATCATGCAGAGGATGGGATTTGGAATGAAATGGATCAGGTGGATGAGATTTTGCATAAGTACTGTCAAATTTTCAGTGTTGATAAATGGGTCTCCTGAAGGTTTCTTCCCTTCGGACAGAGGATTGAGACAAGGTGATCCCCTCTCACCTTTTCTGTTCTTATTGGTGATGGAAGGTTTAAATAACATGATAAAGACGGCTCACAATAATGGTTGGATAAGGGGCTTTAATGTTGCAAAGGATGGGAATGCAAGAGTGGAAGTCACACATTTACAATATGCAGATGATACTCTTATCTTTTGTGATGCAGAGGAGAAACAACTCAAGATTCTGAGGGTAATACTCATCCTTTTTGAAGCAACTTCTGGTCTGCACATCAATTGGAGGAAAAGTCACATTTTCCCAATCAATGAGGTGAATAGAATCCAACAACTTATAGAAGTCCTGGGAGGAGAGATAGGGCAGTTGCCAACTATCTATTTGGGGATGCCTCTAGGAGCAAAAAGCAAAGCCAAAGAGATTTGGAATGGAGTGGTGGAGAGATGTGAGAAGAGACTGTCCAGATGGAAAGCACAATATTTGTCAAGAGGAGGGAGATTAGTTTTGATCAACTCAGTCTTAGATGCCTTGCCTACTTATTTGATGACAATTTTCCCCATTCCAGCCAAAGTAGAGGAAAGAATTGATGCCATAAGGAAAAAAAAATTGTGGAATGGAGAAAAGGAGTACAAAGGATTCCATTTAGTTGAATGGAAGACTGTAATCCTATCAAAAAAGCAGGGGGGTTTAGGCATCAGAAATTTGAGAAAACATAACAAAAGCTTGCTTATGAAATGGCTGTGGAGATTCCCTAGAGAAGAGCAGACATTGTGGGTGAGGGTGATCCAAGCAAAATATGAGAAGGAAGATTTCTGGAAGACTAAAGAAGTATTTTCTGCTTATGGCATCAGTCTGTGGAGGTCAATCAGAAACTTGGGGCATGTTTTCTTTAAAAGAACAAGCTTCAATGTAAAGAGTGGAAGGAAGATCATGTTTTGGGATGATGATTGGTTAGGAAATGGCAGTCTCAAGCAACTTTTTCCAGATATTTACCTACTAAATCAGCAACAGAAGTCTACTCTACAAGAAGTATGGACTCCTCAAGGGTGGAACCTGACATATAGAAGACTGATGCAAGATTGGGAGGTGGAAAGACTGGCTGAATTTTATGGCACCTTAGATCAGTATACAGGACCAAAGGAAGGAGATGATACTCTCAGATGGAAGTGCCATAACAAAGATTTTTTCACAATTTTAGCTTATAAGAGTTTGAATCAGATGGGGTCTCAAATCAGTTTCTTACCCTGGAAGCTTATATGGAAAGTAAAAATTCCCTACAAAGTGGCAGTCTTCACTTGGCTGGTAGTGTTCATTTGGCTGGTAGTGAAAGAGGCTGCTCTAACGCAAGAAAACCTCATGAAGAGGGGCATACAAATGTGTCCAAGATGTTTTTTTTGTGAGCAAAAGGCAGAGACAATCAACCATCTGTTTTTACACTGTAAAGTGGTTAGCCAACTATGGAACTTGTTTACTGATTTCAGAGGCATAAGGTGGACTATGCCTAAAAGGGCAGGTGAGGCTCTAGTAAGCTGTAACTATGAGGGGAGTGGTAGCACAGACAAAAACAAATGGAAAATTGTCCCAGCAGTGATATGGTGGACCATTTGGAAGGAGAGAAATTCAAAATGTTATGAAAGTATCAGCAATCCTCTGCATATGATTAAAATGAACTGCATTATCACTTTTTGCTATTGGTGTAGTTCGGAATATATAGATGATCCTGTAGCAATTGTAGACATCTTAGGATTCTTGTAAGATGAGATAGGACCTAGAGATAGGTTTTCTTTTTTTTGGGTTGCTGAGCCTACTCAGTTGTATGTAGCTCTGTGATGTAAATTTTTGGGATCCCAGCCTTAGTGCTGAAGATTTATATAAAAACTTGTTACCTTTGTCAAAAAAATTTGGTAGCTTAAAATGTGTGAACTTTGCAGTATGGTCGTAGAGATTGAACTCGTGAAGTTGTTTATGTTCTTCTCCTAATCATTCTTCTTTGGAATTTTCATGATCCCAATTTTGAGTTTGCTTTTATGTTTTTTCATAATTGAGTAAGTCTCATTTGTTTGCACTTAATGGAGTTCGGAATATGAATGGTTCAAACGTTAGATCATTAAGTGCATTTGTTTTCATCAAGATTTAAGCATTTAATTGGTCTGAACTTTGAATAGGTCTTCTTTCTTTTTTTGAGTCAAATTTTGGTCTGAATAGGAGTTAATCATTAAGATTTAGAACAAAGTCTTAATATCATTAAGAGGTATTCTTGTGTGGATAATATTCACCATCACTCAATCCACAATCACCACTCACCACCACTAACCACCTTTGTCATCACAACCACCACCGTTGCTTACACTATTGGTAACTGCTACCACACTTAACTCCTCCAAATATTAAGCTAAGATTCAAACCATTCTTCAAATGGAATTCAATTTGAACCCAAAGAATTTGATAGTTCCTAGGTGTAAAGGTCCAATCTAAAGTGTGGGAAGTGTATTGGATGTGAATTAAGGTCATAACGGACCTCTAGCACAAAGTTGAGTTGAAAGTTTCTCTATCGATTATGTTTTTATATAAGATCATACAAAGGTCAACTTCAATCGAGCATATCTCCTAGAATATGAGGAGTTACGTGGCTCATAACCTATCAAATTGAAGATCTTTGAGTCTAGTTTGCAACGCATCCAACCACTCGTCAATCCAACTTTTGAGTAAAAAGTTATGATCGTTTACCAAAAAGTTAGCAAAGCACAGGTACGCAGCCAGGTAAACCTATGTGGGTCACATAGCCAGCCACGTAGCCCTGCATGGCCAATTCCAGAACATGGCCAGCAACGTCCCTTGACCTACATGGGTCAAGTAGAGGGACTACGTGGGCCACATAGGTGAGCCACGTAGTTGTAGCTAATATTTTAAAGCATTATTTTGAAATTTCTTTTCTTACTTTTCACTCTTTGGTCGACCCCAACAGCCCCTAAAAGCTATCTTCTACCCTACTAAGTCTAGGTAAGTATTCTCCATGAGCTTACAACATATTCAAGAATTTATATAAGATTCTTAAATCATTCTTCTATCTCTAGTGAAATCAAGAACTCACTTCTAGGGTTCAAGATTTGATTTTTTTAGCAAGATCCGCCACCTATTAAAGAAACTATACCTTCTTCGACATCAAGGTAAGTTTCTCCCATGAAATTCTAAGTATTTCAATCATTCTTTTTTGGATTATTAATGAAATCCTACACAATAACCCTAGGATTTTCAAGAAAACTCATCTCCAAGGTTCAAGAAAGGTTTTTGTGGTTCTTCTCCTTCCAAGAGAATATTTTCTTGGGTATTTCGAGTAATTAAAGTATGTAAGGCTATCATAGCGAGGAACTCAGTCTTTCTCATGCCCTACATCTACAGTTCCAATTAGTAAGACTAAGATCAAAACTAGGGATTTTACCCCATGTCTATAATTACAAATTCCCTCTAATTTGAACTTCTTATTGTTGAATTCTATTATTGAAACTATTGTATATCATATTCATTGATGATTCATGTTTATTCTACCACATGTACCACTTTTAGCTAAAGTTAGTGAAAACCTTGTTAGAGTATCTTATATGCATTGTTTTCATGAGTAAAGTATATTACAAGCTTTAAAGAATTATTTCAAGAAAACATATTTAGCTTCAAGTGCATTATTTCAAGAAGAGTTCAAGAAAGTATATTTAGCTTCAAGTACATTATTTCAAGAAAGAGTTCAAGAAAGTATATTTAGCTTCAAGTGCATTATTTGAGAAAGAAAGAAAAGTTAGTTTAAAAGAAAGCAAAGATCAGTTCTAAAGAAGTATTATTGAGCATAGACTCAAAAAAAAAAAAAATTATCAACTTTACCCTATAGTAGGACATTTTTCCCTTAAGTGGGACAGCTTTAAAGTTATTGAGCATTATTACATTAATTTGGGAGTAGTATTGAACACCAAGTTGGGTAAGGGTTCAGACAATCCAAACCCCAAATCAGTGCCGCCAGCATATGATAGGATCATGCCGTTGATTCGGGCTACTCCTTAAAATGCCCCTAGTAAGGGCTCAAAGATTGCATCTGTTAGTTAAGTTTGTCCTTTATTCTAGCAATATATAAGATGGCTCTGGCAATGTGGACAAGAGGTTGTATCATCATGAGGCTCACGTGATGGTTGTCGGTTAGAGAAACTCCCAAAAAAAGTAAAGTTATATTAATTTCAGTATTTGCTATTATTGCATATATTTAGTTGTAAAATTTTGTTGTTAAAGTACACTTGCATTACTCCTCAGTTGACTATATTTCAGTCTATCTTCATATTTGCCAATCAGCTCAGTATCTTCAATTTTAGCTAGTTATTTCATTCAGCTATTTTACATATAGTACATTTCATGTCCTGACGTCATTCAACATTGCATTTTTAAATGATGCAGATTAAGGTATTTAGGATATGCAGCAGACGCTTTATTAGGATTTCTTCCATTCTGCATTGGTGAGACCTCCTTGCATTTGGAGGGCTCTAGTTTATCTAGCTTATTTAATGGTTATAGACATTGCTAGTAGAGTATTTAGGTAGCCGGATATCTTGTCCCAGCACCTATCTTTAGTATATTAGAGGCTTCATAAACAAGTTAGTTGAGTTATAGATTTAGTTTATTTTATGAACATCTATACTATTTAGCATTTCAAAATTTTGCTTTTAAGTCGTTGAGATCATTTCCTAAAAATTATTGCATGCTCATCTTTTGAAAGCATTTGCATGGTGTTACAACATCTATTAGTACGCCAGGCCAAGGGTTGCTTGGAACCAGCAATGGTTTTGAGTGCCGACTATGCCTAGGGTGTTGGTTCAGGGTGTGGCAGCCACCACCATTTCCATCCTCTATAGCTGCCGCCACCTCCACCACCAATATCAATCAATATCATCACTATGGTCAATTCCTTCTACCAACAAACTCCGTCATCACAACTAGCATCACCGGTAGTGACAGCAAAATGAGCCCATATTTTGGTAACCCGCCCAACCCGCTCATATTTTAATGGGTTGGGTGAGTGACCTTTTAGATGGGTAAAATATGGTTTTATACTTATATTCAACTCATAGAAATATGGGTAAAATATGGGTTTGCCAAATGGGTTAAGCTTTCAACTTTTATTCCTCAAAATTCATGATATCACCAAAAGTGTTGTAACTTCTCTTCTTTTTTATGTTCTAATTATTCCTCTCTATAATTGAAAAGGTTAAGTCTTTGACCCTCCAAAAAAAAAAAATTACATATACATTTCTTTTGTTAATTATAATTATAATTATATTTTTTTTGTTTAATTTTATATTGGATAGCAAATAACAGTGTAAAGTAAGCAAGTCATGCATTAGTATTGATATTGTGTAAAGTGCCTTACACATGTTTTACTCCTAAAATTCAAATGATCATTTACTTTGAAATTAAAAATATTTTTCCTTGTTATTACATAAATTTATTTTATATTGAAAACTTATAGGAATTCTTTTTGACTTCGATGATACAATAAAACTAAATAAAGTATTTTCAACATTTTTCATCTAAAAAAAGACAAACATTTTATCCATGTTTAATCCTAAAGTAGAGTACTATTTAGTATTTACTCATGAAAATATGGGCAGATATGGGTAAACTTGTATTTTACCCAACCCATTTTTACCCATATGAAATATGGGCGGGTTGAATTATTACCCATTTTATGTTGACCCATTTTCAACCCGCCCAAATTTTACCCAACCCGCTCATTTGCCACCACTAATCACCGACAAATACCACCATACATTCTTCGATCACTACCACCACCGTTGCCACCTTCACCACTATTATCATCCACTACCACCACTGTGGTCACCAACCACCTCCATCATAACTAGCACCGCCACCAACTACCACAAACACATCACCACACATTCTTTAACCACCACCATCTACACCACCAACTACTAACATCAACCAACTTCACCATTAGAACCACTAACACCACTACCAATCGCCACCATCATGATAGTCGCCACAACACCAACCACATTCACCATCACAACTATCACCACCATCATTACTAGCCACTAACAACAACTATTACCATCATCTCCACCCTCACAAGCAAGCATAAGTGTTCCATTTTTTTAATCAAATAATTATTTGATTTTTTAAAATTTAATATTTAATTAATTTTTATTTGAATTGTATATTTATTATGTACATATAAATAAATAATGTACATTCATATGGATATTGAAAAACAAACGGTCTTAATCATTTAGTATTCAAATCTAGAGACAACATCTTAATCATTGAAATTTGCATTCAGATTCAGACGTCTTCATCTTAATGAAAACAAATGAAACATAAATTTTAAAGTAAGTTGATTCATAAAGATTTAATAATAATGTTCAAAATAACTTTTTGAATTAAAAATAGAATGAAATAGATTTGAGAGCAGCGAAAGGAATAAAGCATGGTCTGTGAAATTAAACAATAGATGACTTCTTGTTGATTGATTGATTAGAAATTTCTGAGATTAATTAAAGGAGTAGATTGATTCTAGAATATTATAATCGATGGTACAATTATTATTTTTCCTTATTTTAGTCTTAGGACACAATACATTTTTACTACTCAAAACGTTTTATTTAATTATATTTGTGTGATTTTAGAAAAGAATCGTGTGTACTAGTGATATAGGGCTCACGTGCAAAGCATGTGTCCAAATAATTTAAGCAAGAGTAAATTTGTTCTTTGTTTAGGCTTTTGAAGTCTAATTAAGTTTTAGTGGTAGCTCTACTCTATAAGTACCTTTTCTGGATTACACTTTGAAAAAACAGATCTAAACATGTGATTGTGCACAAAGTGAAAGTGGAAGTGGAACCTTGCACCTTACTCCAACCAATTATGCTTTACTGTTGTAGTGTTTTACAAATGGCTAATAATGTTTCTTGTAAGGCACATAAACTTTGGGTTGATGATACCACTGCTCTGAGTTTCTTTGGTCGTGTTCTGTTTAACTAATGATGGTAAATAGAAGATTATGCTACACTGGTCGATATTTAGTTCACAGCCACCATATGTATGACAAGGACAAGACAACTGGGGAAGTAAGACGTAGGAAAAGTACAACTAAGCTCCACTAACTCTTCTATAAAAGTTCAATGAGATATTATTGACCGTTGAATTTTAAAAATAAAAAATTCATAACCAAGAAAAATTCCCAAGGAATAGTGGCGCAAAATTTGAAATACAGTGAATAATGGACCTTAACCCCTCTCCATTTAAATACCATGCTTTTGTCCGGAGCAGGGTTAGGACCTGTGATTTACGTTAACCCACACATCAAGCACTAGATCAGAACTCTTGGAGCAACTATACCTTTAATCTTTCAATATCGGGGAACTATCTTTAGGAGTACAAAAAAACTTCCTTTCATAAATGCTACTTCCTTATGATTATACAATTAGCTTTAAGGATTTCCAAAAGAATAAAATATCTCAAACACCAGTAGGTTAAATGTTCTCATAACTTTAAACACACTTCTATAACCCTGGTAATTAGATGAGAAGTTGACATTGAACCCCACACATTGAGTAGGATAAACATAAACACAAACACACACACACACACAGATATATATATATATATATATGCATCTAAGAATGGATATCCCGTACAAACATACCGTCAAGACTGTTTCAAGAGAAGATTTCTTCGTCGCTGGATGCAACTCTGTTGGAATCTGAAAAAATCCCAACAAAATGTTAAATTTAATGAGAATCTTCTTTTCCACTCAACAAGCATAAGAATTTGATCAGGATAGAAAATTCAAGGGGCCTTGACAACTATAGACAAGCAAATCAATTTCTTATTAGCACACTTCCTGAAACCATTTCTATCAAATGCAGCGGTCCAGGTCCCAGGATCTCTCCTTGAAAGGGAGGACAGTCCATGATAATATGCAAGGGAGAACAGGAGATAATCACAAACATCATATTATGGCTTATACAACATAATATTCAAAAGAAGGTTGAGTCAATCCTTTATGAGATGACAGGCAAACCATTTGCAATAATTACATAAGCTAGTGTGCACATTCTCCCATGACATTAGTTCCACTTCTGTACAAGAGAAGAAGACAGCTCATACCCCACGGCCATTGTCAGTGATGCCAACGGAGTTATCAGCATGCAGGACCACATCTATCTTTGTTGCGTATCCTGCTTGTGCCTCATCAACGGCATTATCCAAAATTTCATAAACCTAGAAGAAAATATGATTAATAACTGGGGCAGTAAAAGTTCAGTCAAGAATAAACAAAAGCATAATTAGCACCACCAAATACATCAAAAGAAAGGAAACAGAAAAGGCCAGAGATACCAAATGGTGGAGACCACGAGGTCCTGTGCTTCCTATGTACATTCCTGGTCTTTTTCTGACAGGATCCAAACCTTCCAATACCTAAAGAAGCAGCAATTTGCATGATTATTTTTACTGGTAAATGATCAACATATTATTCACATCATATACTCTTTTCAATAGTAAACAGAAACAATTTAAGAAGAAAATTACTGCTGAGAAACAAATAAATAGAAGATGTCCTACATAACTATATATATGCATTAAGCAGCAAGATGTTAATGAAAGTTAAGTTTGAAGGTTACTGTCTTTTACATTCTTATCCAAGTACACTGTATCTCAAAAGCTGACCGTGCCTTGCAGCGTTCCATACAAGGTAATGCACAATACAGTAGTGCTTATTCACTCTTCAGTCAATGAGAGATTAAACACTATGTATCCACTGCATGTACTTACAGTCTTATCAAAGGCGAAAAGCGCGAAAAAGCTCTAAGGTCCGTTGGGGCTTTAAGCGAAGCGCAAAGCGCAAATAAAGTGTGGGCTTTAATGAAAAAAGGTGCAAAGGGAGAAAAAAACACAAATATATATGTTTAGTTCAAGACTAATAATTATAAACATGAATGACAAATATATGACCAAAAAAGTGAATTTTTTTTATGATAAAGTGAAATATCAATTGTTTAGCGTCACCTCTGAAGAGGAGGCTCATTGGCAAGGAAAAGTATGCCCTAGAACCTTGATGACAACACATAAAGCGAGGCGAGGCGCTCAACACGTTTTGAGCCTCGCTTCAGGGCTTAAGCGCGCCTTTGATAACACTGTGTACTTATGAATATATACTTACACTCAAAATAAAATATTTGACATCAGTGTTGCATCACCTGTGAAAGAAGTTCTTTTATTCAACTATTTTCCTAGTCACCCTAAACTACGTGTTTATATTCAAGTCAAACTAATCATAAGAAATCAACAACACTAAACCTACATAACACACTGATAGAGCAGATTAATGAGCAAACTAGGCATATAAATATCCTTGCTCAAATAAAGGACAGAAAGGTAAAGAAGAAACAAGACCACCAAAGTAAATTCAACTTATTTCCCCAGAGCAGCAACTGAAAGAGAAAATACTGTTGCATCATATTTGCAACAGCCACAGGGTCGAGAAGCTCGCAGAACAAAGTAAGTGAAAAGGACAAAAAGATTTAAGGGTAAGTAACAATACTGAAAAGAAAGAATTGCATTTTTTTCATTATTTACATGTAGAACACCAGATCACTTATATACGGATGATAATTTTCAAAACTCATAATAAGATGGGTGTGTTTGGTATAAAGACTCTGTTTTTTTTTTTTGAAAAATTATTCAATGTCTAGTAACATTGCATTGTGTAAAATATTTTCTCAAATGAAATTATTTTCCACCAAAGGGAGGAATACGACTTCCATCATTGATGTGAAATTATTTTCAATTACAAATATCTCAACTCTTACTTCAATTCATTAATTCACTAATTCACTTGTCTCAGGCCCACTACAATGCAAGAACGGAGGCAGAAAGAGGAGCAAGACAACATAGTGGTGGAATACAATCTCAGCATTCATAAGACTATTAAAATGAAAGATAGAAGATAAAGCTAACTCAATTCAAAAGATCAAACTTAACTGTATACTTCTATTTTCTTTTTGGTCGAAGGAGGAATCTGTAAATGAACCAGAATCAATACTTAGCCTCTTAGAATCCCTATACATTGGAAAAGGATTCTTCTTTTGCTTTTTGCTAACCTGTTAATATCTCAACATTCTCTTAGTGTTACATTTACAGTACAATTAATTCTCTCTCAAAAAAAATTAAAAAAATCATTAGCTTCAGACCTTACTTATTCAGCAACTTTTATTATTTTTTACCCAACAAAATGTTAGAAAATGTTACGACAAAAGATCTCCGAAGGTAAAACACTTCCCCACACTTCCCACTGAAAGCATTTTCCATCTTAAGTACACTACCATTTTAATCTAATCTTTTAATCAATTTTCTAATAGAGAGAATAGCTTCAAATACTTAACATAGATTTCAGACATTTCTATTTTATCTAGCAGAGATTGGTTAATTATTTGTATAAGTTAAATTCTTAGTGTTCTGAGGAACTACAAATAGCAAAGGCCACATACTGTCTAAAGCATTCTGTCCCTATTTTACTTGTCCGATGCCTGTCATTGCGTCACTTTTTAATCTTCAAAGGTGCTTTCACTTTAGAAACGACTAGTCCACCAACCTAAAATCCAGCATCAAGCTGTGATCCCATCTTTGTAGACATTACACCACAATGAGATTTTCTCACTTGGAAGACATTACTCTTTCAGGTTTCACGAAAGGACCTACACTATCTAGGACTCTAAAATAATATGTTTGTTTCCTGCAGGATCGATAGTTCTTCGCTTTCACCCAATCTAAAACGTCATATATGATAAATAATGACAATAGCTTTTCTTTCACCTGAATTTGCTCAGAACCATAAGCTTTTGACTTAGTATTTTCTTGAAAAGCCTCCGTAGTAATGCTTGATGACATAAAAGCTCTTGGAGACACCATGTTTCTAATAAAAATCCCATCCGACACCCTTCTCAGCCTATTAATCACCCTGCAACAAATCCAAAAGTTGTTTAGCAGATAACCAATAAGCAAATTTTCAAAAACTCAAATAGTTATAAACAAAGAAAAGGGTTGCATTTCCCTCTTTTGAAATAAGACCAACAGCCTCTCTTTAGACATATTCAGCTGACCAAGAACATTCACACACCTCAACAATGAAGTTATATGTTCTTCACACACCTCAACAATGAAGTTATATGTTCCAAACATGCAAGAACAACAATTAATTTTTCAAAATACAGAAAAAAAAATCATATATTAAAAAACAAAATAACATGTATCAGGTGTGCAACATTCAACTCACTTGACGAAATATATTACACAAGTAACAAAAGTCCAAAACCAAAATTGCTAAACAGCGAGAAAGGTAGCACCTTTCCCCTCTTTAAATTCAAAACCAAATAACAAATTATTAAACTGGTAAGAACAAAAAAGAGACTCGAGTAAATCAAAATTAGCCTTCATTTCAACAAATAACCCAACCCAACCCAAACCCAAAACATTCTTATTAATCCCTACAACAGAAAATGGTAAAGCTTGTAAATTCAATACCCACAACAAAAAAGGTGAAAAAAGAAGAAAAAGACACTTGCTATAAAATGTCCTTCATTTTAACAAAAATTCAGCTAACCTTACAAAATTAACTTTCTATAACTTAAAACACATAAAGAAACAGATACATATAGAGAGAGGAACCTGTTGTTAAGGAAAATAGAGGGTGGAGAAAGAGAGGTTGAAGAAAAGGGAAGAGTATGAGAGTGACAATGAAGAAGATAGCGAGAAGCCATGCGACGAAGAGAGTATTGAAGAGGAAATGGTTTTAGCAGAGCCATTCAGACATTTACTCAAACACAAAGCCTACACTATTGCTTTACTTTACTTGTATGAAGAAGAAGAAGAAGAAGAAGAAGAAGATAAGAGTAGTAAAATGTTTTGTTTGAATAAATTCATTACTTTACCCCCTCTATAAACCCTATTATTCAATTTTGAGGTTCGCCAACGCGCGAAACTAATGTTTGGGCTCATTTTTATCGACCCTATGGGCCCATCAAAAATTGATTAATTTCGGAGAAATTCAAAATGAGCAAATTACATAAATTTCATTAGTCTAAGTTGTAATTACTAAGATTTACGATA
This sequence comes from Solanum etuberosum, assembly GCA_029582245.1. Classification (NCBI taxonomy): domain Eukaryota; kingdom Viridiplantae; phylum Streptophyta; class Magnoliopsida; order Solanales; family Solanaceae; genus Solanum; species Solanum etuberosum. The sequence continues at coordinate 52,894 of JAJONR010002330.1, read as the reverse complement.
GTTTCGAATATTATTTCATGTATCATATTTTGTTCTTTGGATACCAGTATTATTACTCGACATATACATTATCCGACAATTTGAAAAGGCGAGATACATGATTTATTCGTTTGAATTGAATGATTGTAACTGATTTCCTTAATTAAAGGAGCAATTGAGGATTAATTGACTACTCTAACAGATTTTTAGCATCCTCAGTTAGGGCTGGGAGTTCGATTGGTTCAGTTCGGTTTACAAATTTCGGTTCGGTTTTTCGGTTTTCGATTTGTTGAAAATGTTAAACCAAACAAAACTGAAATAAATTTGGTTCGCTTCGACTTATTTCAGTTCGATTTTCGATTTAACCAAATTTAATAAACAATAAAACAATGAGATACACATTTTCAATCACAACTTTCAAAAGATAACAACTCAACTATTCTTGTGTTTGCCGTTACTCATTACTGCGAGGAAAAGTTGAGAATGTCCACTTCCCACTAAACTACCTATGTTATGCACAATCAACATATAAACACATTTTTAGTCACAAATTCACAAGACAACAACTCAAGTATTGAATCATTGTTCTGCTGGTATTGGAATCGTCGATGGTTTAAGTATGCCGCTAAGTTTGAGAGACGAGGACGACTGTCAACCATAAGATGACGACGATGAATCGAGCCGTCAAGGTCTCTCAGTAGTCAGTTTTACTTCTAATCTTTGATTTCTGAATGTGAGAGAGAAGGAGGATTGTTATTTGTCGAATGTCGAGAGAGGAGACTATTGTCGCCTATCAGTGTGTGACAACGTCGGCGCTGGCCTGTGGGATGATCGACGACGGGATGTGTCGACGTCGTTCGTCGTCGTGTCGACAGGAGGCTTCAGACTAGGGTTTTTTAATTTTCAGATTTGGGAGTCACGATATTTTTTTAGTTACGACTTATTATTTGACATTTGGGAATTAATTGGGTCGGGTGTAATTATAAATTGCACCACATTTTAATGCTTAAATTGGGCCTATGTAGACAAACTATTAGTCATAATTGAGTGTAAGTGTAGTGTCATTTAATTTCATTTTTTTTAATTTAACCAAACTAAAATAGTTAAAACTCGAAAATCGAACCGAATAACCAAAATTCTAGAATTAATAACCGAAATCGACCAAACAAACTGAAAAATTGAAATCGAAATTTTTTTAAAAAAATAGTTCGGTCATTTTTTTTATCTAAACTGTAATATGCCCAGCCCTATCCTCAGTGTATTAACTCAAACAAATTTTTCAAAAATGTCGAATTCATAAAATCAGAATAATTCGGTAATTGTAAACTTCATCTTCTTGGCATCAATTCATTTTTTTCTTTGTTTCTTGAGGTTGTGAGTTTTTTATACAATGATCGATATCATCATATTGTTGAGGTATTTGGGTTCATGAATTTCAAATATTGATTACAAAAATTATGGAATCGATGGAATACTATTGAAAAATAATGTGATGTACAATGATCTAGTTAAAGGTATTTCAACACAACTAGGAATCGATTATACATGTAAAAGCATGAAGATCTGATACACGATGGAGGGCAATTTAAATGCAATAAAAAATTGAAACTAGATGGGAATGAGATTTTTTATGGAATTAAAAAGACGTCAAACAAATTGCGGGTTGTATCCACTATGAATAACAACTAAGGAGCAAGATTTTAGATATAACAGTAATGGTGAAATATCTTTTAAACCAGATACATCAATTGTTCAAGTGGGAGCTGAAAGCAGAACTGAAACTTCATTAGTTCTTGGAGAAAATCGTAATGTTGAGGAATTATGCTGATACGGTTCGGATCATGTTATTGTCGATTGTAATCACAAAATTGTTCAGATTAAACAGTTGTATAAGGACAAAGATACAATTATGTCTGCAATTTTCAATTCAAAGTTGTAAGATCAGATAGGAAAAGGTTAATCATATCCGTTATTATTTTTTAGAATGTAGCTTGGAAACGTAATGTATATATTGTTAAGAGTAATGATCTTAGATTTAAGATTAATGATTTTTTAGCATGTATCTTTAGCATGTATCTCAGAAACATAATGTATATCTTTTTAATAGTAATAATCTTAGATTTAAAGTAATGAGTTTTCTATCATGTATCTTAGTTTTATAGCTTGTATCTCAAAAACATAATGTATATTTTTTTTAATAGTAATGATATTAGATTTAAGAGTAACGATTTTTATAGCATGTATCTTAGTTCTTTTAACTCTGTATCTCAAAAACATAATGTATATTTTATTAAATGTGTAATTTTGTGTGCACTTATTTTTTGAGATGTTTATCTGAGGAGTGTCAGTGAGTATTCAAAGCATCATGTTTGAATAAGTCAATTCTCTTCTCGAGTTAGATATTTTTGTAACGATCATACATGTTCATTGAAGGATAAGGTGTACTCACAGCATCAAGCAACAATTGATTTACTAGCTGAGATAGTTGCTCCAAAATATGAGAATCATAAAAGAAAGCATACTACAAGGGATATTCAAGACGACGTTAAATGTGACTTGAAAGTGAACATTAATTACATGAAGGTGTGGCGTTTGAAAGAGAAAGTTATTAAAATGTTAAGAGGTGGTCTGACTGCGAGTTACATTAAAATGCCTAGCTACTTGTATATTTTGGGTATTGTGTATCCAAACTTTTACATACAAATGCATAAGTTAGCAGAGAATGAGTTCATATATCTATTCATAGCGTTGATTCTTTTATAAATAATTTTGAACTTTGTAGGTCAATTATTGTATGGATGGTGCTCACCTAAAACAAGCATATAAGGGAACATTTGTTTTTGCTAGCACTCTATATGGAGTAGGTGTGTTAATATAATATTATCAAATACATTATTTTATTCGTGTATCTCACTTTGATGAGACTTAATAAGAATTTTAACATGAACTATAATTGCATGTACCTTAATGTTCCTTTTTCAGGATGTATACTATCATTTTCTTATGGTGTAGTTGACTCGAAGAACGATAATTCTTGGACATAATTTTTTGAGCATTTCAAAGATGCATTTGGGGAACGTGTCAATATGTGTGTTGTGTCAGACTGTAATGAAAACATTATAAAGGGGTTAGTATAGTGTATCCTATTGTAACTCAGTATGATTGCATATGGCATCTTTGGAGGAATGTATGTAAGAATTACAGAAAGAAAAAAAAAAGATTAAGCAATGTGTTTTATGCGATGACAACTACATACAAGCAAGAAGATTTTGATGAAGTGATGAAAAGAGTAGAGAACATGGAGCATAGAGTGCAGGATTATCTTATATTAGATGCAAGAGTATATGCACTGGTGAATAGAAGTAGGATGATGATATCAAATATTTTAGAGTGTATCAATTCGTGTTTATGGGAGGCAAGAGAACTATCAATAATTGATTTTCTGGAACAAACTCGGATATTGTTTGAAGATTGAAATTGTAGAAATAGAGAAAAGGCAGCATATACTTTTAACACTCTTGGAAGAAGGTATTCAAAAATTCTAGTTCTGAATAAGGCAAAGTCTTCTTGTATGACGGTATGTATATTTGTTATCAAAATTATTTCTTTTTATATGACATTAACATGAAATATGTATCAAATAAATGATTAAAAAATAAGATACATTATGAAAATTATAACGAGATACATGATGCATTATATGTAAATGTGTGTATGTCAGATATATGAACGATGTATCTATAACTGTTTTGATGGCAAAATTTTGATATATATATATATATATATATATATAATGCATGTTTTTTGATACATGAGGGTATAGTAGGAGCAATATTGGTATCTGTATTGGTATAATATTTATATTGTATTATTTTTAAAAATACATTTCAGATAAGTGTTTCTTCTGAATTATTGTATGGAGTTAATGACGGTGGAAGACATTTCATTGTTTGCTTGATTAGTAAAACATGTTCATGTGGAAGATTCCAATTGAACAAGATACCATGTCCACATGCAATTAATGTTTCAAAAAGCAAGGATCGTACTGCTCAGATTACAAGTCAACAACTCTAATAAATATGTATTAGATATCAATTGGTCCACTATCAGATGAAAAGTGATGTATACCTTCCAGTGTGTTAGACGAAGTTGTTTTGCCACCTAAATTCAAGTGATGATCTGGGAGGTCAAATAAGAGAAAACATAAGAATATGAGTGAAAAAATATCATCAAGCACGAATTGTTGTGGACAGTGTGGCTAAGAAGGTCATAATCGACGTATTTGTAACTATTTTTCAATGAAGAGATGAATTCTCTTATTTTCAGATACATCTGAATGTATTTAAGTTTTGTTGATGTATTTTCATAATTTTTGAATTGATTATCACTTTTAATGAGTTTTTTGAAAAATCTAATAATATGTTTGCATTTTTCGATTCATATTTACTTTACAATATGAACACTAGTGATTCATTGAAAGAATACATATATATAAGTTAAAAATAGAAGTCAGAAATTTTGTACTAATAAATTGACATTTTGAATACGTAATCGTAGTTTATCTGAATTATTTATTTAATTGATGAGTCTAATTAAAATTATAGAGATGCATCTGATACAATATAAATAATTCAGATATGGATACATATAACATCTATGCGTCTGTATATATAAGAAATAACTTGAGAAAATTGAATAAAAGGTGTCAAATAAATATTGGTTTTATTTTGGTGACTCTTTGACCAGGGAAGGGTCAAACTCATTGAAAAATTTAATTAAGTTAATTTGTGATCTATTTTCAAAACTTTTTAATCTTTTATAAAATACAAAACACACCCCATTGTTCAACTACCTTAATTGTTCAACTACTTATACACGTGACACCAAATTTTTAGAATTTTTTTTAGTTATATTATGGATTCTACGTTATGTTATGCTGAGTTCCTTATTTTTTTTCTTACTTCCGCATTTATCCTTGTTAAGGGTTGTTAGGTTGACCTGTCTTGGTGGGATAAGACAGGTGCCATCACACCCGATTTTTGAATCATGAGATAGACTCATCTAACTCATCTATGAAGACTCTAATAAACTGAAGATAGGTGTCGGAACAAGATCCCTGACTACCTAAATACTCCACTAGCAATGCTTACTAAGTAATGAATAACTAGATAAACTGGAACCCTCCAAATCAAATAAGTCTCACAACTACTGATGGAGAAAGATCCTAGCGAAGTGTCTGCTTCCGATCCTGAAAACTTAAATCTGCATTATTTAAAAATGCAACACAAAATGACGTCAGTACATTGAATGTATGGTTTGTAAAATAGCTAAATGAATTAACTGGCTAAACTGAATATACTGGACGGAAAGAGTAAATTTGAAGGCAGAGTGTAAAATAGTCAACTAAAAAGTAAAGCATGCATGTGTACTTTAACAACTTAGATTTACAACTAATTTTGTATGCAATAGTAGAAAATACTGAAAATAATATAATTTATTCTTTTTGGGAGTTCCTCTAACCGACAACCACACTTTAAGCCTCATGACGATACAACGTCTTGCCTACGTTGTCAGAGTCATCTAGCCAGAGTAAAGGACAAATTGAACTATGGATCCAATCTCGAAGCTCTTACTAGGGGCTTTCTGAGGAGTCATCCAAACCAACAACATGATTTTATCCTACGCTAGCCGCGCAGTTCTGAAGTTTGGATTACCTAAAACTTATCCAATTCAAACTCAATACTATTCTAAAATAATGCAATAATGCTCAATAACTGTAAAGATGTCCCAAGTCATGAAAAGTATCCCACTTTAGGGGGAAATTAAAATTTTGTTACTTTCAGCCTATTTTTATGACCCGCCACTTTGCCATTAAAATTTGACATAAGAATAAGGGGGAAGAATCTAAAGTTGTGGAGAGGTTAGCGGAAGACTCTAGAATTCCCTAGATCTTTTCTTAGAAGGCTTTAGAATTCTCTAGACTTGTAAAGAATTCTAGAATATGGACTAAAATGTAAATATGTAGGGACTTGTGTAGTAATTTTTATTTACATTTTGGCCCTAGGAAGTAGTATAAATAGAAGGTCTCTCATTTGCAAAGGCATCAACCAAGTTGTAAAACATTCTCCAAACAATACAAAGCCTTCTTTCAAAGCCCTCTTAGTCTTTCTTTCATTCTCTTAGCGATCTTAAGTTTCAAAGGGCTTACTTGAGCTTACAAGATCGTGAAAGATTCGTGAATAAGTTGTCAAGTGTCGTACAGAGCAATAATGGAACTCTAAGTCTGTGACAACGTGATATTAGAGCCAGGTTTGTACTAAGGGAATGGCCAACGAAGGAGACGTCAACGTTGCTAGCACCACCAACGTCGGGCTGGATTGTGGAAAGAAGAACCGCAAGGGAAAGAAGCACCATAAGAGTAGCGAGGAAATGCTGCTCGACCCTACACCAAGCGAGGTGCTAACATCTCACCCACCTTCGACCACTGAAGCAAGTGACGATGAATATGGTGAGGAGGCTATTAACGCCACACCCGGAGTAGAGTGGGTCGCAAGGGTAGACATGGTGAGGCAGACCGTGGAGATCTTAGGCAAGCGCTTGAACGAGGTCGATGACAAGTTCAAGACTCTGGAGGACTTTACCCTTGAGGAGAATGACAACATTCACAAGGAGTTGGAGGGCCGCCAGCGTGCCGAGTTTGAGATATATGAGGCCATCATTTCTTTGGAGTGTCGGCTCATGGAGGCGTTAAGCACAATTGAAGACATGAGAGCCGAGATGAAAACACTCAAGGAGGGCTCAGAAGTTGGAGGATCTACGTCGTTCGACCGAGATAGGGAGGCCAAGGTCGAGGCTTCCAAGCCACCTATGTTCAAAGGCTTCCATGACACGCAAGAGGTGGAGAATTTCTTATGGCACTTGGAGAATTACTTCAAGTGTAGCCGAGTGAAGAGCGACGAGAGTAAATCAACACTACTGTGTTGTACCTCTCGGAGATGGATATGCTATGGTGGAGATGCAAGGATTCCAAGATAGGGAAGTGTCTTTGCACCATAAATACTTGGGAGCAATTCTGAGAAGAATTCAAGAAGGCCTTCTTCCCTAAGAACGTCATCTATGAGGCCAAGCGCAAGTTTAGGGAATTGAAGAAAACGGGTAGTATTCAGACATACATAAAGGAGTTCACCACTCTCACGCTTTAGATTCCCAACCTCACATACGAAGACATGTTGTTCCACTTCATGGATGGAAAGCATAATTGGGTCAAGATGGAGTTGGAACATCGATAAGTCAGGACCATCGATGAAGCCATCAAACAAGTCAAAGCCTTAACCGACTTCAAGTATGACAGGCACGACAAGGCGAAAGGAAAGGACGTGAGGTTTAGTCATGCTAAAGGTGGGGGAGATTGTGGCCGAGGAAAGGAGAAGCATGCACATCCTAAACAATACAACTCATATTAGTCGGATGTCAAGCGGTTCGGGCGCCAGAAGTATACCGAGAGGAAGGCGCAAACAATTAAGGGAGATGGATGCTACATATGCGGTGGACCGCATGGCTATGCCAGGTGCCTCGAAATGAAGAACCTTGGTGTTATCCTGTGTAAGTGGAAGGAGAAGGATGCACAAGAACAAGGACACGACGCAACTGGAATAGTTGGACTATGCAGAGCGATTGCCAAGAAGATGGGGACAATCGGAAGATTATAGCACGCAATATGTAGACATCTGCATCAATAGACGACCAGCTCGTGCCATGGTAGACTTCAGTGCAGAAGCCAACATCATAACTAAGACGACATCAACAAGGTTGGGCCTGAGCTACAGTCCAAGCAACACCCGCCTCAAGACGGTCAATGCACCACTGACTCCCGTGTGTGGAGTCGCCCAAGGAGTAAACATCACATTGGGAAAGTGGAAAGGTAAGACTAACTTTACCGTCGCTCCTTTAGATATCTTTGATATCATCCTTGGGAAAGAGTTCTTCCAAAAGTGTCATATGATGATCGATCCCTACCTCCAATGACTCATGGTCATGGAGCGAGAAGGATCATGGCACCTCTAGTCAAGGTGCCGAAGAAGGAAGGACATGCCCAATTGTCGGCCATGCAGATTGTGAAGGGCCCGAAGAAAGGGGAGCCAACGTTCATAGCTACCACTGCAAGTTTGGAAGAAGACAATGGTGTTAAGGAGTCATTGCCACTGGTCATAGAGAAGGTTCTTGAAGAGAACAAGGGCGTGCGACGCGTTCCTAGATAATAGAATCCGTCGTGGCGTGCGACACGTCCCTCGAAATGGAACATCCTCTTTAATTTATTATTCTTCCTCAATTCACATAACACTTGTCACAACCATGTCACAGAACCAACGCAAATGACATGTCCACACAAATAATGAGGAGATGACCATTTTCATAATAATGCACAATCTACAACAACACAATCCTGATACAATATCAATAATGAATCAATAAGCCTTTCAAATTATTTTCCACACATCACAACCCAATAATTAATCACATTGCCTTTTATTACCCTTTTTCATCATTAGAATTATTTAATATGGACAAGTCAACCCATCACCAAGTCTCATTACTCCCCTAACACATACCACAAGGAAATACACGATTCTATACACTTAACAAGGGTTGAGAAATCCACTTGCCTCAATTAATTAATAATTCACTCCGAGACTTGAGCCTTCCCCTTTCGTTGATCTTCCAAATCAATGCAATCTATTCAAGTAAATAATCACAACAAGATTTTGAAACTTACAACACTCATATTACTATAGGTTTAGCCTAGACCCAAAAAAAACTCACCTGAATTTATAATCAAATTTCTAATCTTGATGCCAATTAACATGTCAACTCTCATATTTTCCAAATTTCAAGTCTAGGGTTAAGTTCCAACTTCTCCAATATCATAAATCTAATAATAATCATATAATACAATACACCTACTATTTAATTTGATAACCAATATATCAAAACTTGAATTATAATATGAAAACTATAAGAAAACTCAAAACCAAAGCAAAGTTACGTAACAATACCTAAACCAAAAATCCCCAGAATTAAGCCACAAAATCTATATACGCATGACATTACATACAGGCTTAATTTATCATATATCATATCTTCTTTCAATGATTGGCTCCTAATTATCCATCATTGCTCAATCATTGACCACATTGGTTACTCACTTTTTGTCCCCTAAATCAACAAATCACAAACAAAACTAAATAAATTCGTCCAACCCTTATAAATTCAAATTCTAAATCCATTAATGCCTACACTCTTACTACATTATTTCCCTATAAATTCCTAATCCTCAATCCTTTAAACATGTTACTGACATTAACAATTGATAAGAAGAAGAATGAAAAGGCTAGATAGAGTTTGTAGTACCTGTGATCTGTCGTCTTCGAATGACAACCGATGTCTCTATTTTCTTTCCTCTCTTTTTTCCAAGTTATAATAAAAATAAATGTTAAACCCCACTAACTCTTTAAATATATGGGTCAAGTGATATAAGGTATTAAATAAATTATGGACTTGGCCCATTAATCACCAACTAAATAAATTAATTATTTAATAAATACCCATCAAGTAATAACTAATGTTATCGAATAGTTTAAAATTACCAAACCAACTTTACTGATGGATCGAACATGACTCAGGGAAACTATAGGAGGGTAAAAATGGTAATTTTATAAAAGTTTCTAAAAATGACCTTCCAGTTCATTACAAGAGAAAAGTCTTTGAAAATCACCTTGAAGACCAATGATTAGTGTTACTCATTCTCAAAATTGAGAAAGGTCTTTTCGCGCCTATGCTAATTGAAATGTTGAGTGTGGTTATGTTGGCTGGTATGACTAATTAAATTGCACATAATTCATTAGCAATGGAAATACAAACTTAGATTTAGGCCTCAGAGTCTATGTCGCACTGTCCTTACCCTCAAGATAAATTAGATATTTATGAAAAAAGTAACAACGTAGAAGGCGATTGAACTATAGGGAGAGTGGTGGACACAAAGTCTCTACAATCCACTCCTTCTATTGAGTGCCTTGTGACGTCTTTAATGATGAGAGAAGGCTATATCAAAGAGAGTAACATGATGAATTTGTCTTCAAAAAATTTCGAACTCGGTAGAAAACGAATGACAGCGTACGTAATTAAAATAGGTCAACAACTCCAATACATATTAGATTTTTTTTTGGGATTCTTCATCTTCGAGGAAAGAACACGACAAAAAAAAGTCCTATTTCTTTTGAAAAATATGAATCATATATACTTTTGCACACACATTTATATATATATACTAGATTTACGACACGTGCGTTGCATGTGGTTGCCTCATCTTGTCATGTGATTAATTCTGAAACAGTAAGCTTACTTATTCCTCCTAATATATTGCTATAAGTATTTGAACAGTCTTGGATACATAATTTTACAGTTCATTGTATGCATACCCCCATTGTTCAATATATTCACTATGTTAGCAAATTATTTGTATGGATGTTTCTAAGATTCCCAATTTTTGTTTCTATACAGTACTCGATTATGCTCGATTAATTGTCTCAAATTAGATGCATGAATTTTTTTGACGCCGTCCATAAATACATGATACTTTTTTGGATTTTCAAGTCATTTGTATCCTAATTACAAATATCTAAGTCAACACAATAGTTGTATTTTCTTCATAAATTGCATGCTGACGCTCAACTTTCCTCCTCTTCAACCGAACCTATCAAATACAACCAATGACATTTTCATTAGGTTCATGTAATATGTTGGTTTTGTTCCTAATTGATTACGCTTAAAAAGATAACAATCGTCTCTTACCTAAAACTTCCTTGTATCCAATATTTTTTTGTATATGTTCCTATCGTCGTATCTGGTTGTTCAGTCATTACCAATACTTTTGTCGTGGTCATTGAGATTTCCCTTGATAGTGCTACATATAGTTGTCCATGGGAGAAAACATGTTGCGGAAGATACAATCCAACAATAGGGATTGTTTGACCTTGAGCTTTATTTATCTTCATTGCAAAACAGAGACGTATTGGAAATCCTTCATTCTCCGGCGGTGATAATTGGATTCTTGGTATAAACACCTGATTTGTTGCATATTCTCCTGTTGTTATTTCGGCACGTATGACATTGTTTTCAAAACCTCTACAAATCAATCGTGTCCCATTGCATAAACCATTTGCTGGATCCAGATTCCTCAGCATCATAATAGGCGCATTCTCTTTCAAATCTAACCTAACATATAGTATTCAAATATACATCAGTTGTTTAATATTTTACCTCAGCTTTGTTTTTCATCCAGTTTAGTGATTCTCAGTTATATTATAATTACAATGTTAATAACAGTATGGAAATGTTACCTATGTGGTGGTAGCCCATTTGGTGTTAATGTATTCAAGTATTCTTCTTGATAGTAATTGTTGGTATCATCTTCCGCCGAGTCAAAGCTGATATATGTTCTTGCTTCCCCCGGAAATTGAGTAATCAACATTTCATTTAGATTATCTACATATTCATTTCTACTTGCTAAGATTGCCCTTTCAGTCATATACATTGATGATCTGTAGTTTTGTTGTAACGATGGAAATACTTCCCTTACTAAGCATTCTTCTGGTTTACTATCACTAGTTGGTTGGACCATCATTTGTTGTGGCAGTAGTATTAAATTGTCCCGTATTGTGCTATCTTCGCCGTTTCCAACACGAAGCAAAAAGTCACTAAAAATTGGATCTGCTCTTGCTCTCATATTGGATGTTAAATGAATCTTTTCCATTAAAGACCACAAATATGATCTCACCAGACTTGCATCCACTGTCTCTGCTCGTGTTGATTTAGGAACCACCGCTACTACTTGTCGAAAGTCACCTTCAAATACCATGACTTTTCCACCAAAAGGTGCATTATTATCCATTATGTCATGGAAGCTTCTGTCGACTGTTTCAATTGTGTGTCTCTTAGTCATTGGTGCTTCGTCCCATATTATCAATTTTGCTTGTCTAATTAGCTTAGCGCCGCCACCTTATTTGAACATATTTGTAATTGTTGTTTCATTTGCTTGTAGAGGTATTTCAAATCTTGAGTGAGCTGTACGACCTCCCGGTAAGATTGCTGCTGCTACCCCACTGCTGGCGGATGCCAATGCTATCATACCTCTCGATCTGATATTTTCCAGCAATGCCCGATACAAAAATGTTTTTCCAGTTCCACCCGGTCCGTCTACAAAGAATAATCCTGTTGTTCCAGAGTTGGCCCTTTTCAATATGGTCTTGAAAGCTTGCGATTGCTGTGGATTCAACTTTGATTCTGCATCCATATCTTCAGTTGGCACCTTTACCGACACTTCTTCAATTATTTCTCGGCATTCATATGTGTCATTTTTATGTAATTCTTGTTTGATTTGTGGGATATCAAATTTTGCAACACTTTTACCCATACTCTCTAAGTATGTATTTATACTTTTCAAGGTACTCTGTAGTTGTGCCTCTGGTGATGGTTCCTGGCTCGTTCGAAAGTCTTCCGACATATCGTTGTAATATGTGTTCCATAGACATCTCACATCTGTTGGGTTGCAATGAACTAAAATGGTTGCAAACAGATTTCGAAGCGCTGCGGGCATCTTAAAGATTACGGCCTCACGTAAACATTCAGAAATGCTATCATCAGATTCTAATAAACCTCTTTCCTTAGCTGCTTCCTTGGAAGTATCACAATGTATTCCATTAACCGTGAGCAAGTCTTCAAACGATGTCGGACCTCGAATGTGATTCAATAATAATCTTTCATAATACCTTTCACCTTCTCTAGGATTAGCTGTGACATTAAGTAGTGTAGTTAGGTAAAGTTACTGTTTAGCGCATAAATATGACATAATGAAGTGTAATTGTCTTACCAATATTTATTCTGCCAATCACGGAGCGTGATTTCCTCTTACTCCAAATTTTAGATTGGGAGTTCCAAACATAATGCTTGGGGAATTCTCTGTATAGATAATTTCGAGCATCACTGTCATTCGAGCACTACTTAAAATACTCAGTAAGCATAATTTGTTGTACAAACTGGGAGGCCGCTATATTTTGAAGATTTTGCTTCTTCCAGTAGTACACTATATTTTGAATAATCATTTTATATTAATATTCATCTATTTTGCTGGACAACTGTGTCTTTTGATTATACTATATGAGAAAGGGTTTCAAAATACCTACTTGTTTGCCGGGTAGATGTAATTGTAGGTTTATAACGGCTGGTTGCATTTCACTTAGAGTAAACTCATAAATTCTCCACATTGCTTCTGGTGGTGACACCCAACGTGCATCTTGGAAGCTGCGTATTTCATCTATGAATTTTTCTCCATCGTCTGACTCTATGTAAACCGCACATTTATCATGACCCTTATATATATACTTGTACAGATACTTGATTGCTTTAACACCTGAGCAGACCTCTACATTTATGTGGCAGTTATATCTCTTCAATAAATAAGGATTATAAGGGACAACCCATTGGTTATTCATCTTCATTCCTCGAACCTCACTTGTCCTGCCATTGTTTTTCCTGCAATAAATGGGATATCCATCCCTTCCTTGTATTGTTTTATTATTGAATGCTCGGGGATAGTGAAATTTACATTGTCCATCCTTCATGCATGGACTTGATTTTCTCCTTATACCGCAAGGTCCATTTATCATATGCTTGATCACCAATTCATACAATTGTGGCTGCTTGTCCTTAGCAGGAAATTCTGCCGAAATATATTTGTCATACTGATCTGCTGATCTTATTTTATGACCTTCTTTTAATATTAGTAGTATATGTATATGCGGTAGGCCTCTCTTCTGGAATTCAACCACAAAAACATGTGCTGCTATAGGGCCAAATATTTCTTTCTTGAATATTTAATCTTTCAGGTCTTGCAATTTTGCCCTAAATACTCTGGTCACCAAAGCTAACCTATCTTGCGCGACTTGTCCCTCATATAGTTCATCTTGAATCTCTGTCCATTCCGGATTACATGTCATGGTGATAAATAGATCCGGCCTTCCAAACTCTTGAACCAAAGCCATAGCATCCATATAGCATCTTCGCATATCCCTCGGCCCTCCGATGAATGATCCTGGTAGTAAGACCCTTTGGCCAAATTTCTCTCCTCTACATTCGCCTGTCGTCTCACTATCAACGATACCTTGTAATATCTCTTCTGTAATTTGATTGTTCGAATCTATAATATTCAAGTCTTGTGGTTTCCAATTTTGTGTACATATCCACGACAAGTTGTTGCAGCAATCTCCCACATAGTAGCAATATTGTTTTCTCATCCCTTCGAACTTGTATTTTGTAGCAGTAGTACTCTCTGCAGGAAACACAACCTTTTGTTTCGCGTCGTACACCTACAGATAAATGAAGTAAGTTTACTTTGGAGTGTAGTTCCTTGTAAAGTATGTTTGTCCTTTTTTTAGTTTCCTATCATTACCACGGCAGCCTCACAACTATATTCTATTACAATATATTACTTTGTCCGTAACTGTGTTAATTTACCATCTTTAGTGTATTCTATTGCATACACTCTGGAACATAATGTTTTAAGTAATTACATATGTGGTTGTTGTTTCGTACTTGTGGTCTTAGAAAACCTCTACAGATTCGGTTAATAGTTGGAAAATTAATTGTGTTTGTAGTTGTACTATGTTAGGCATGTGAATAACTTAGTTGACGACATAATGTAAACGTGCTAACCTTGTTCTTCCCTGTTGAAAACCTCTGCTGCAGTGTCATATGATCCAACCCATGTGTTGGCACTTGTTGTGGCATATGTCGGAATTTTGATATTTGGATTTCGACTTTTCACTATTCCTTGATGCCAACCTGCTTCACCTCTTGGTAGAATCAATGGATATTGTAGAGGATCATAACAACCATAATAATGTTTGACTCTATGTTTGTTCCCTGAATGTTTGTGTACAATAATATCTCTGTCAAATGGGATATTTGGATTGTTTCCGTCCACCCAAATTGCCGCAACCTGATCTACTGAGGGTTTATTGTACACCCGTTGGTCTAAAGAAGCATTTGCAGCTATGCGTATTTCTAAGTTTTGAAAACTTGAAGTATAGCTGAAAGTACCGTGGCCTGTCATCCTTTGGGAATAATGATGGTAGATCGTCATATATTTGTCCCTGCGCTTTAAAGCTGTAAACTCCTTTCCTTGAAGATGCCAGTCCTTTGTCGAGTTGTACTCCAAATGATGTAAAAGCAAAGATGCTATTATACGCTCTTATATGTTTCCGAAAGAACTTTGCTTCTTCGGACTCATCTGTAAATAATTTGTATAACTCCTCTTCAACTTCATTGGGTGCCAACTTAATATATCCATTTGCGCAGCAAAATGTTGGGGGATCATATTCAAGCCTCATGGCATGACAGTAGATGCAATCCGGCTGTTGTTGCAGCTTATGAGTAGATGTTGTTGACAAGTTCACATTTGTTTCCCCTACATTCAGGGTTGGAAATCAATTTTTTTAGCATAGCGTAATTCTCTGGTGACTCGACTTTAAAGCCTGTTACTTTGAGAGTAATATATTATTGTCAATTTACCTCCATTATAGTTCTCCTCTGATAAAGCTTCATGTAGTCAACTTTTTTTCCGCTTCTTCAACTTTGGTTCGATAACATGTTCATCTTCCAATGGCTTAGTTGATGCAACATATTTTTGCACCCTTCGCAATGCCCTTTCTACGTCGGTTAGTATTTTGCGTTTGTGTCCTATTGAATTGTGATGTGACCATGTTATTATTGTGTCATTACTAATTGGGCTAATCGCAATAGTAATGGCTCACTTTTCGGCTTGTAAGTCTGACCTGTTGTTTTAGCCTGCTGAATAGATTGGCATTTCATGTTTGATTATCCTTCCTTCGAGCGAATGGTCACGTTTTTGAATCTTGCAAGTTTGGAAATGCAGTAGTTGTTACTGTCACTGACATAAATAGTCAAAGTATTAAATTCAATGTTAACACGATATCACATATTTCTGTTATTTTACACAGTATGATGATTTAGTGGAAAGCACTGTTTCATCATGATATGGCATCAGAAGCATCTTTCTCTCCAGTGATGTACGTGTGTGCAACAAAAGATGATTTTTTAAAAATCCATGCTTTATGATGTGCTATTTTAAGTTCAAGTCTCCAAGGGGGGCAAACATCGTGTAATAATTTTTTTGAAGTCCCCCCTTATCCACAAGCAGTCATAGAAATGGTTGCTTATTTTAGTGGACATCTTCTTCTGACGACTTCAACATAGCCTTTAGTTGTTTTATTTTCATCTTTGTAGTGAATCTTTTAAGAGTTTGTCGAGTCCTTTTTAACCATTTACCACATGGAAGCAAGAAGTAGTAATGGTCAGTAGCTTGCTCGCAAACTTAAGAATTATTATTCAAGTACACTTTACTATGGCAGAGGTTTAGGAGATAGACTGTCGTGTCTGTTTATTTTGTTATCGGCAAACTATGATGGTCGTATAACTTCTTATGGATAACTCGGACATATTTCGTTTAAAGTAGTGAACTTTGGGGAGGTTATTAAATTTTTGAACTCCCCCATAGGTTAAGACACTATTTTGTTTTAAAAAACAATTTAATCCCAAGGCGTGCATATCAAATCAGACATTATTGGGAGATGGCAGAGTAGTAAGATGCTGCACAAATAGTGCATGTCAATTAAGTGTTTGTTGTTTGGAGCGGCTATTCTCCCCCAGCAAATCTGAAAGTCGTGCAGAAAAATACGGACAGATAATTGTGCAATGGGTAACAACAATAATCTTTCTAGAAAGGAATGGTGTGATAGTCACAATCTGTAGTGGGTGAAAGTCTGGTTATGTGTAGTCGATTCTTTTGTAATAGTCCCAAAATATTTTAGCGATTCGTCAAATTCTTTTTGTTTGAGGATCGTGCTATTCCTTTTTGAAGGTATCCTCGGCGAACTGGTGGCATCGCTCGCTTGAACTGACATCTTTTGGTTGAGGATGCAACGAATCATGACAGACGCGATGCTTTAGGTGTGTCGTTCATGTCGGCTCTTTCAAAAGTTACGTTGTATTTGTGTTTTTTTTTATTCAAACAGGGGACTTATTAATTAATTTATTATCTTTTTAATAAGTGTATTGAGAATTTTAGTAGTCTAAATAACCTTCCGGAGAAAAGTGTATTTGGGATGTTTTTCTTTTTTTTATTTTATAGGGGGACTTATTATAGTTTTTACAAGTGTGTTGAAGGGAAAAGTGTATTGTGATGTTTATATTTAATTTGTAATTATTGAGATGACAATGATGCGTAAGGAATGGATGTGGAGCACAATAATTCTATTGTATATAACAAGGGTGACATCCATAATTGTAATAGTTTTAAAGGTATCAAGTAAATGCTATAATATCAGTAATTTAAAAATCCATTTGAATAACATATGTTGTGATTTTGCTCCTTCTGCCAGTATAATTGTTGCATCATCTTCAACTGCATTTATTTCCAGAGCAATTATACTCTTACGTGGGTTTGTATTATTCATATAGAAAGTCAAATTCCTTGTCTTTACTCAACACCAATCTGCGAGGTTAATGAAATATTGTCGAGCATATTAGCAAATTAGGTTGTGTACCAGGTGCGAAGATCTAGTGCTTTGGGAAACATTGGATTGATCAACACACTGCTCACGGGTATAGTTGATATCCCAAAAGTACCTAGTTTGGAAAACAACATATTATAGTGAGGAATCGAATAATTTTTTACAATTAGCATATAGAAGAGGCTGGGTATACCTCTATATATCGAGACTCTCACGTCACATAAGCCAAGAACAGGTTGAGAATCTTTCAGCTTTTCCAGAAATGCACACTGCAAAATTTCCCCATAGATTAACAGTTGTACGCTCCATGCTAGATGAGAATTGTAAATACATCGACAGATTTATATGGATGGTCGAGAAGTCGTAATGGCAACGTACAGTTCATTTGTAACAACTATTTCATGTCTTGTGCTATCGCCTTTTACAATGATAGGATTGAACCGTGACTAACACGCAAAGCAAACAACATGGTCACTCTCCTTTATGATTGTGTTGTCGGTAATGGAGAGTTCAATCTCTTTGTGCACGGAAGTGTAGTTGGGGTTGACCCGATCCAACAATCCATTAGCAATGTAGTAACTCTTATTTGTCTTTAAGAAGTCCTTTCATGTGTCGAGTCGCTTGCAACTTTGTCCCCTAGTATTGATGTAATTGACATGTGAGTTGATTAGACAAGTAATATAGGGAGTCGATTAGCGTATAACCTAAGCAAAACTATTACCTCTGCTTTGATAGTTCAACTTCAGTCGCCATGTGTGATGAATCTGGATAGTTAGAGGTGACAAGGGAAAAGTGAATTTCATTATTC
Source organism: Solanum etuberosum (assembly GCA_029582245.1). Lineage (NCBI taxonomy): Eukaryota > Viridiplantae > Streptophyta > Magnoliopsida > Solanales > Solanaceae > Solanum > Solanum etuberosum. The sequence continues at coordinate 34,462 of JAJONR010002330.1, read as the reverse complement.
ATTCTGGGTCGTAATGTGTAATTGAAAAATACAGAGGAATCATTAAGAATATTGTAGCAATGTTACTGCAAGTAGTCCATTGAAGACCATAACAAGATACATAAGGAGAGTAAAAACTTACAATTTAAGATGTGGAGTGAAATATGTCAATGTATGTCGAGTCCAATATTGTTTGTTATCAATATTGGCCTGGAGAAGTATCGCAAAAAGGTTAATTGAATTCGAATGTGCAGATGTAGGCTTGAGTAACAAAACAAGTAAGCTGGTAGAAGAGGAGGAAAACAGGGCATACCTATGCGTTTTTTGTTAATGGAGACGCTTTGTGCAGAAGTTGATTTGCTAATGGAGACATTGTTGTATGTGTGGTTGATATAAATAGGGGAATATGCATTGGTTGGAGTATATATTTGGCCGTTGGACAGATACAATACATGGCAAACAGTCAAAGAGGACTTGGCGTCTGTCTAGTGAAAGTGCTGACTATTTGCCGTTATGTGTTGCGATAGGGGTTTTTTTTAAATGTGAGGGGTATTTGTGTAATCTTTTTAAGTGAGGGGTATTTACGTAATTTAACATTCATGTTTTGAAGTTCATGTTTTTAAGGTACGATAATCAATTACAAATCATTTCAATAGAAACTCATAACCGCACTCATCCATTAATTTTTAATTTTTCATGTTAAGATTACAGATACTAATCAAAAAATTAAATTACTAGCAAATTTAATTTAGAGCAATAGTTAACTTATTTCATGTATTAAATTCATAAATCCACTTGCAATGTTTGGAAAACTTATAAGCTTTTCAAACGGCAAATCATCAATCTCTATATCGAGAAATGGATTCAATCAACTTATCCCACCAATATATATTATTATCATTCAATTTATCAAATATATTGACATATTCCAGAATCTCACATTTTAATTAATCAAAACGGTAACTAATATATACAACTCATAATAGTTCTATAAGGGTTGAGAATATACGTACATTCAACATTTTAGAAAATATGCATTTGCTAGTTAGTCGAAAACATATATCTCTACTCGGTCATGTTCAATACATACAAATTCACTAGCACAAGAAATCAAAATTACATTGTTTTCATAATTAAGATAAATTATATTTAATCTCGTGTTACAATAATACCAATGGCTTTTTCAATTTCCATCTTTTAGATTGTGAACAAAAATAAACTTTATACTTATAAGTACCGACAATTTAATCCTATGTGTATAAACTAAAACTCTATACACTAAAATCATCTACTAAATGAGTAAATAGACACATAAACAAATATATGATCTATTAATTGTTTTTATTAAAATTGAATGAATAATTATTCTATAATAAATACTATCTATCTAAACTTGAATGTTAAATTACTATAATACTCCTAATTTAAAACACTCAATTTATTATATTCTATAGTTTATATTATACTAGTGAATTTGGCCACGCTACGCGCGGTTTTGAAATATTTTATATAAATTTTATTCAAATATTTCCAATAGAATTTACGCGTATATCAATCTTCCAATTCAATTATTTTTTTAAAAGATTTTTAATTTATATATTCTATCTTCTATAAATACTCGTGTAGTGTACTTATAAGTGAAGAAAAAAGTAATTATTTTTCTTAATAGGAAGTAAAGAAAGAAAAGAATTTCAAGAAATTTTGTATATATTTTGAGCATATATATATAATCTTTTTGAAACATATTTTTTTTAAAGAAAAAGAACCATACATACATATACAGATATACTTATCAAAAAAAGAAAGAAAAAAAAAGAACCATAAAGTGCATTGTCTATTGATTTTCCGGACATTGAGACTAAATGAATCATGAGAAATTTATGATATTCTTCAATAAGGTTTCTTTTTAAAATAAAAGTACTTGTTTATCTTTTTTTCTTTTTATGTTTTTCTAATAAATAATATAAAGTAAATCAATAGAAAGAAAAAAATAGATAAATAAAATTCCTAATTCTTAAGAGGTGCTTACATGTATGTGTATACCTTTGCATAAATGTCAATAGACAGAGTGAAAAGAAAAATTAAATATGAATGTGTTGAAAGTCATGGTTACTGTTTGAATAAACAAAAATTCATTTCAACATCAAATATTTAAATTTTAATTAGGCTGACATATTCTTGTTTTGTGGTTACTTTTGCTCCTTCACAAGCATTTATTTGTCCTACCGCAAATCTAAAATCACTCCCCTTGAAGAATTATATATCCTTGCATGTGAAATCATTCTAGACATTGACATCAATTGTGATCTCCTTTTTTTTTTTTCTAATCCTTTTCTTGTGCTTCTTTATTGTGTATTAATGCATAATTAAAAATTAAAATTAAGAATTATGAAGGTTGGAGGTGGAAGAACACATAAATACATATTAAGATTAAGATATCTAATAAAGAACACAATTATAGTGAGAGATGCAAAAAGTTGATTGATTGAATTTTAAAACTTTTTGAAGGATTAAAAATGATATAAATCAACAATTGAAGAAAAAATGATCCAAAACTTTTTATTTCTTACTTACACAATTTATTTATTTTAATAATGTAAAAACTTATTTTTTTTTCTCCGTTAACTCCTTGATAATAAAATATAAAAAAACTTATAATTAATATTCTCAAGTCTTAACATGATTAACAAAAAAGATACTAAATAAATAGACCATAAAATTGTAGAATATATATAATATTAAATATGAAAATAATCAATGTAGTTGGGAAGACGAATAGAATAAACAATTTAATTGGAGAAAGCCATCATTATACTAATTTTTCAAATAAACCAACAAATATTATAAATTATTTTACTAAAATTTTAGAAGTATTTAATTTTACAATCTTTATATGAATTTGGAGCTTGTGTTCTTTAGGGTGGTAGCCTCTTCTCTTTTAATTGATTTATCATATGCTCATGTTCCTTTTAATGTCGTATATATTGTTACTTATGTTTGATTGATCATTGTTAGGTGCAATAAAAAAAAGTTGTAAAATATATATGAATTTCAACTTCACAACAATGATTATTTGTAATAAAAAAGTTAAGCTTTGCCTCTATGTTTAAATCAATGAAACTTAAAAATAGCTCCCAAAATTATAGTGTCAATTAAGAAGTAGAAAAATGTTTATGAATTTGGAGAATATATACATTCTCAGTTCAATTTTGTTTCTTATATTTTATTTTTCGAGAGTCAAACTATATTAACTTCACCCATATTTAAGATTTATTTTTTTATCATATTATTATGAGAAACATTGAATCTTATAGTATTTTTTGTACAGATTTCAAAACATTTAAATTTAAATTTTAAAATAGTGAATTAAACTAATTCAATTCGGCATTGAAAAATAGTTAAATTAACCATAAAAAAATAAAATATGATAAGCAAAGTGAATGGAAGTAATAATTACTTTAGAATTCAACATTGAGGTAGATATTATAGCTCGAATATATGAGATTCCTTGATGTAGATGATATAACACAAAATATCAAAATTTATCAAATGTTGAGTAAGAAATATTAATAAAGAGATTCTAAAGTAGTTCTCAACCAAAACAATACACCAATTATTTACTAATTAAAATAATATATGAGATTCCTTCATGTAGATGATATAACACAAAATATCAAAATTATCAAATGTTGAGTAAGAATTAATAAAAACATTCTAAAGTAGTTCTCAACCAAAACAATACATACCTTAATTTGGCCTTAAAAATGAATTCATTTAAATATCCTAAAAAAATATAACACATACAAATAAATTTTGTCAAAATAGAATATCTAATAACACGTGAATTTCTCAAGATAAATTATGAAGATGCAAATTAAAAATAAAATGTTGTAAATTTGCGAAGTAAGAAATCGATATTATTCCTTTGAGTTATCTATTTGATAACAAATAATCCTACCCCAATTTAGTATAAAATAATATTAAAAAAATCTAAAGAATGTATTTAAATAACTTACCATACATATCACACAATTTTTGTGTGTGTAAAATTAGACCTTTTAGCCTTAAGGCACAAAAACAACCACCTGCAAAAGTGAAGCTTCACAATCACAAGTAAATTGACAATATAAAGATAGATGAGGAATATGAAAGAACATCAAGAAACATAGACATTGAATATATTAATTGCTCAATTTAATTAGATATTACAATTATTGTTCAATGTTCACCCATAAAAGGAAAAAATGAGCAAAACGGATGTAAATGGTAAAATGTATTAATTATTTGGTTTAATTAGAAATAAAAAGATTTATTAAATTAATGATAATGACTTTTGAGCTTTCTAAATTAATGTAATTAAGATATAATTTGTAGGTTTTAAAATAAATTATATAAATGTAAAAAATTAAGAAAAATGTCAAAAAATTGAGAAAAAAATATAAATGTTATTCTTGGCTTTAGAAGCATGCCACATCACTTCTCCTACATCTAGCTTTATTGTATATATAGATTTATTTACTCTATAGTATATTAAAAGTTGATACTTTTTCACATTGATGGGTAGTGACTTTTCCGAAGACTTGTGACTTTTTTTATAGAGTTGTGACTTTTTCGATTAGTTATGACATTTTCAAAAATTTGTGATTTTTCCTAAGAGTTGTGACTTATCTGATAAGTCACGATAAACACATTGTCATACTATCCTTTGTTGTCTATAAATAGAGAGGTTTTCTCACACTTTTAAACTACAACTTTTGTAAGTTTTCTATTCTTCTTCTTAAAACAAGGAAGATTGTGAGAGTTGTTCAATTATGCAATTACAATATTTTTGTGAGTAAATTAGATAGATCAACAAAAATTGATGCAACAAGGAGAATTGAATAACTCAACTTCAAAAGAGAAGACTATCTAGATAATTAATATGTACTCATTTTCATAGTCATAAATATACTGTTGCAACATTTTCTACTTGTCAAGAAGTTCAATGATTTTCTATTGCACAAACTATAACTTGGTGTTCAAGTTGTGAAAAGTTTTAAATTGTTGGAGAAAATTTTTTTGTTCAAAAACTTATTGGAAGCGTCCAAACTAGATTTAATAAGGACTCCTCTGTTTTCAATTTATTTGTTGTACTTTTATTTTTATTTAGTTTAATATAGAATGTTCTTTTTTCTTGGGGGTGGGGACGCACCTTTAATGCAACAAAGTTAATTTTTTTTTTTGTATATTTTACATATCCTTATATTAAAAGTCTTCTTTATTTTTTAAAATTTCATATCAAATTAAAATTAGACAAATCTATGTCTATCTTTTTTATCTATCTATTCTATACTACTTTGAAAGAATGAACTTAAATGTTAAATTATTATAATACTCCAACGTAAAACACCAAATTTAGTATATCTTCTATATTGTATTTTGTATTATACTTATTTATGTGTATTATATTATATTATATTAAAGGCAGACACCTTTTCACATTGAAGGGTTGTGATATTTCCAAAGAATTATAACTTTTCCGATGAGTTGTGACCTTTTCGAAGGATTGTGACTTTTCTATAGGGTTGCGACTTTTTCAAAGAGTTGTGACTTTTCCAAAGAGTTATGACTTTTCCTATGAGTTGTGAGCTTTTTGAATGGTTGTGACTTTTCTAAAGGGTTGTGACTTTTTTTACAGGGCACAATAAGCATTTTTTTCCCATACACTACCCTTTGTTGGTTATAAAAAGAGGAATTTTCTCAAATTTTTAAATTGTAATATTTTAAAGTTTTTCATTGTTCTTCTTCTTAAAACACCCAATTTAGTATATCTTCTATATTTTATATTATATTTATATTATATTATATTATATTAAAAGAAGACACCATTTCACATTGAATGGTTATGACTTTTCCAAAGACTTGTGACTTTCGATGAGTTGTAACCTTTCGAAGGATTGTGACTTTTATGATAAGAAACAATATGCACATGCTCATACAACACTTTGTTAACTATAAATGGAGGGGTTTCCTCACATTTTTTAACTACGATTTTTTAATATTTTCTATTCTTCTCTTCTTAAAAACTCAAGTTTGATTTACAGACGTTGACAATCTCAAAGTCTAGTGAAATTAGAACACTTCCTCACATGAATGTTAAATAAATATAATACTCCAACTAAAAAAAAATTTAATTTAGTATATCTTCTATATTTTGTATCAATATTTATTTATTTATATTATATTAAAAAGAACTCCAACAATACAATAATAACTAAGTAATGTACTATGGGGGAAGGAGGAGAAAGTATATTTAAGAGGTATAACAAATGGATTTTAAGAGTGACTAACTTTCATTAGTAATCATAAGAAAATTTACATCCAGTATTCATAGGAACTTATACTTTATCATTCAGATTATAATTGTTTACTTAATATTATTAAAAATATTTTTAAAAAATAGTGTAGTACATGATTGAAATTAACGTGCAACGCACGTGCGTTAAAATTAGTATCTAAATACATGATTAATAATATATATATCCCACCAATTTCTCGCTTAGAATTTTAACCATCGCAATTGTTATAATATATTATATCTAAAAACACTGTTAATGATATATATCCTAATAATCTCTCACTTAGATATTTATCTTGATAATTTTTAAAATATTATATCTAAACGAATAATTAATAGTATATACCCTACCACACTACTTTTTTAGAGTCGCGGGTGATCTGTGTGATAGTTGCTTGAGTTCCCGTTGTGAGTTACCAACCTTGTCCGCAATAGCTTATGATTATTCCAATTTATGGTCATTTCAAAAAATCTATTGTATTATCGATGAAACAGATGATGCATTTTCAAATTTTATTGTATGTTATTTTCATGTTTTAGACTAAATTATACCCCATTCATTTCATATTACTTGATCTTAACATAGCATACTCATTAAGAAAGTTTTAATTAGAATTGTATTTTACTAAACTTACCTTATTAATGACATTTTGAAACCCTAAATTTGGCTATTACTAGTTTATGTAGATATTTAATGGTAATGATCGTATGAAAAAAAACTCTCTACATTTCAATTTATTTGACCCACTTTTCTTTTATAGTAATTCTTTAATTTAACTTTTCACATTACATGTTTAGACTACAAAATTAAAGGCTATTTTAGTACATTTGACATATCTATTATTTTAAACCATAAGATTCAAAAGCTCTTTTACTTTGTTCAACTCCAAGCCAATTTAAAATAGACCAAACAAATTAAAATGAAGAAAATAAGATTAAAATGACAATTATTTTTAGTATTAGGGATTGGATGCCATCTCAGGTGTTGAGGTAAATTGAGTCATGTAACAACTTCTGTTTTTCACCTAAACATATTTATTTATAATAGTAGAATTGAATATGTTTGCAAGCATTTTGTAATCAATGGACAAAAGGGAACTGACTGAATCTGGATAATTCACTTTTAAGAACTCCGCTAGGTATGTAATAAGGGAATCTAAAAAGCTTCTGATGAATTAAGCTTTGGGATGGGAGAAAAAGATTCAAAATTTGTACTCCATCCGTATCCGTTTCTATTTACATATCGTCCTTACTAAAAATAAATGTACTCTAATACTTGCCATTTCACAGAACCAATACATTATACATAAATGACATTATTCTTTCTATTTTACCCTCGAGGGTTATTAGCCTTGAAAGTATGAATTTCACCAACATAAAAAAACTAAAAAAATTATTCATGTTCATTGGCCAAATTAATTCATGTTCATTGATTGAAAACTTGACTTTAAGAGAACACTAAATAAGAGTACAATGTAAGCTTACCTAATTTCTTAAGGGATGTAAAGTCTAAAATGATGACAATTAAATGGGAACGGATGGAGTATTTTATATCTGTAGGTTCAATTTCCAATACAAAATATGCTTTAAAGATCTCACCCAACAATGAGTGAAATGTGGGTGTTAAAATGTGATGTAGAAAGCCATCAAACATAATTGACAAACAGATAAATTCATACAATTTCATAAACTGGTGCAGATAACACTTCCATTGGACGAGAAAGTGCTCAAGTACACGCTCTTACCGCTAATGAGTATAAATCCTATAAGATGTGCAACAGCCCAATCCCAGGCCTCTAAGTAATTTATATCCAGATCATCATGAAAGAGCAGGTAAAGAGGGACTGGTTCCCTAGTATATTTTATCTTTGCAGATGATATCAAAACTGTATAGCCAGATTAGTTTGGTTTTAATGTATAATAAGTTCCTGACGTATTTCCATGAATACGTCAAGCACTGGGTGTGCGACAGGGTAAAATGCCAGAACCTTCTCAATGTCTCGACTTGAGTAGGAGCTTTCCCTATCATAAAATTTCACATGCTGCTGATATCCACTCGGCTTTTATGGAGTTGAAAGGCAGGGGTTATCCAGCTTCCGCAACTGCATTGAATGCCTGACCAGTTGAAGTAACCCAAGCGAGCTTCACAATGCGCACATAAAAGCTTGCCCTCCATGGCACCTTCTTCAACTGCATGCCACATTTCAGAGGCAGATCAGAAAAAAGAAGCAATGCAGAAATCCAACATTGTACAAAAATATGACCAAGAAAGCGGGAATGTTTGCTAAGCAATATATTCTGTTTAATAAGAGTCAGCTAGCCTTCTCATGTTGAACCATGTATAGAATATTTCATAAAGGGCAACACAAAGGATGCTAAAATAGGGTCCTAGTTATTGCATTTCTGTCCCAAGAAAAAATGTTCTGCATATAGAAGGTCCGCTCATTTGCAAATATAATGCCTATAAAGTTCATGAATAGGTAGGTATTCATCACATCAGATGTGTTCTCTCATATGTATCTAGTTTTATGTCCACCATCACTCAGGAAAGAGTATAGCCATTGAAAAGGTTTCTCAAGATATATTAACAATATGATCTGAATTAATCCCATCCTTTGTGGTGACCCAAGTTTACATTAACTTTACAATTTGGCTTAATTATTGCTCCATGAACTGTGACAACCATGTATAGGTAATGTTGGCTAGCAATAAATGGAGGAGGTGATCTAGTATGCTGTACCTGTCCTCATCCATTTTAAAGGCTCAACAAAGACAGATGAACACTCGTCGTCAGGTTTGTTAAAAGGATTGCCACTTTTCCTTTTATGCCACTCAAATGCCGTCTCGCCCTCTCCTGGAACATGATCCACAACATTCCCCTGCAGTGCTACAACTCTCCGGCATTTCTTGCAGCGGTAAGTTCGAGCAGGAGTTGTTTCCTTAGACAAGGATACATCCACATCTGAGGAAATATTTTCTGCTGCCAAGCCTGGATCAGCCCCAAATTTAGAGGTGTCTATTCTTTCTCCACGATTATAACAATCACCTGATACATTAAAAAGACTATTTATTTCAAAGGGAGAACTATAACATGCAATGTTGTTCGGCAACATATATTTATGCAAAGTTCAAGATGTTGCATTACCATCCAACAGTTGAGACTGTTGTATACTTCAGAGAATATTCAAAAGAAAAGGAAAAGAAAAGAAACAACTTTCCACAAGTCTACATTCATCTAATATGGTTTATTTCCAGCAATATATTTGTCTTGTACTGGAGGGCTGGTGGTGGTTGGATCATCTTTACTTTGGAAGTGGAAGGTTTATTTAATGCTCATCTTTGTATTTATCCTCATGGTTCTAGTCGAATTTTCTGAGTTGTAGACTGCTAAACAACAGCTTGGTTTCTTCCAACCTCCACAACAATGAAATCTTGCATAAAGCTTCTAATCAGCTAACCAATGATATTTTTACCAAATCATTGTAGAAGTCATTCCATAAAATGAAGAACAGGTTTAATCAAGTTCTGTTCCCTTGAACACAAACAAGCTAAAAGGTTTTGGGAATAACTTGTGGAAATGATTTACTGATAAAACCAGCAGCAATTTTTAAAATAATTGAAATCAGCTCATAGAAACTAGGGAAAAGTAGATATGTTTCTAAAGATGGACCCTTAAACAAAAGGAGTACTTCTTCACAAATCATCCAAAATTCAATAAATCTTTTTTTTTTTTTTAGTAAGGTGAAGTTTCAAAATTCAATAAATCTTGTCAATCAACTCTTCGTCAAGGCCAAACTAGTCAAGGCTGGCAATACAAATCATCTATATCTATTCTACCCTATTTGGACCACAAGTGAGAAGCAGTTTGTGTTGGGCTAATCAATTTGAAAAACACTTTTGAGCAGCAAGTAGTGTTTAGCCAAGCTTTTAAAAAATGCTTTTAAGTGTACTTTGTCAAAAGTGCTTTCCAAAAAAGCACTTTTGGAGAAAAGCTACTTTTTTCTACTACCTAAAAGCACTTATCTTCTCTTAAAAGCTTGGCAAACACCTCCCTTCTTAAAAGTAAGCCCTTCTGACCTCCCAAAAGTTTCGCCAAACAGGCAATTAGTCTTACTTTTACTAGTTCTAAAATTGTTACTCTATAGAGTGATTCTTCGTAATTCTAACTTTTGATAGACTGCCTTGCCAGTTTCGTCGATTAACACGATACAATCTGCAGATTGCACCATAGAACCTTTTTTTTAATAAGAATATGCACCATTAAACCTCATCTCTTGTATTATTTCATTCGCAACAAAGTTAAAAAATACAAGCTCAAGGCAAAGGCCTACTGTAAATGCACATCACTGGGAAGCACCTCTGTATCTCCTCTCATTGTTTTTAGATTTGTGACCGCGCTCTCGCACAGATCTTCTATATTTATCAATTATTTCCTTCTCCACCAAAGGACTTTTCTCAGCACTCTATCATATGCTTTCTCTATGTCAATGAATATCACTTTGTAAATACTTCTTTTTTTCTAATCATTTTCCCACAATCTTCTTAACAAAATATAAATTATGTTGTAGATCTATCGAGCTTAAATCTAAAATAGTTATGTCTTTGTAATGTGCCTAACTCTACACTCTATCAGTGTTATCAAAGGCGAAAAGCGCAAAAAAGCTCTAAGGTCCGTGGGGGCTTTAAGCGCAAAGCACAAATAAAGCGTGGGCTTTAATGAAAAAAGGCGCAAAGGGAGAAAAAATACAAATGTATATGTTTAGTCCAAGACTAATAATTATAAACATGAATGACAAATATAAGACGAAAGAAATTGAATTTTTTTTATGATAAAGTGAAATATCAATTGTTTAGTGTCACTTCTTCATAAGAGGCTCATTGGCAAGGAAAAGTTTGTCTTAGAACCTTGATGACGACACTTAAGCGCACATAAAGCGAGGCGAAGCGCTCAACACATTTTGAGCCTCGCTTCAGGGCTTAAGCACGCCTTTGATAGCACTGCACTCTATCACTCTTTCCAAAAGTTACATTGTACGACTCGTAAGTTATCCACTTCTTGGGATATCCTTGTACTTATATACAGACAAAAAGGTACTCTTTGTCCACTCCTTTTGCACCTTTCTACCCCATACTGCAACATTGAATAGCTTGGTTAGCCATACTAATTCAATCTCTCCCAAGACACTTTCAAACCACTATGAGATACCATTTGGACCACAGGTTTTTCTAGTTCTCACATTTTCATGGCATCGTTTACTTCACAGGTGGTGGCACAATACAAGTAGAACATCAATTCTTCATATAATAGTTGGCTATGATGAGTCTTGGAGGTCTCACATTTCATATATATCTAATGCTGGACCACCAGCTCCTAGGCAGTCCCTACTTGAGAACCAAAAGAGGGAAATATGAGCATCAATGATTTGGTAACCCTAAATATTCATAATCCACAAAATAACTAGAACAAGATATCACATCCTCAAACACTTGAAAGTATTAATAAATCATGACAGTTCACCTTTAGAAAGTAGTCATGAGATCAGAAGAATGGAAACAAATAGCAAATTCAAGAAATCTTGTAGTAAGAACTAAATCTTGGTAGCATGGGTTGTTCGACTAGTGCATGGTTACAAACTCTAGAGACAATTCATTTCGTAAAAAGCAAGAATAGGGCTCCCAAGGGATTTGAAGCCTCCATTAGAATATTGAATATTCCCCACATCATTTTTTTGGAAAATGGTAATGTTGTATTCTTCAGCAATAAAGATATGCTGGTGACCTTCAAAAAACAGAGAGGAACAAAAGGAAAAGAGAAAAATACTTGCAATAAATGCCTCTTGGTAATTGACTCCCCCATTACCTGTATTGATAGTTGCTTCCCCTGTTGTAATAAATGCACCGTATGTTTCTGTCTTTCTCTTAATGAAGTTTTTCTACTTTAATGGCCAGGCTACCCCATCCCTCATTGAATGCATTCTCTGGTAAAATGATTACTGTTCTAGCCTATCCCTTCACGGTTATAACTGAAACAACACGGCCATATTCATTGAACTTTTGGGGGTAATAAATATAAGTCGAACAATCTCGGCATCTCCAAGATTTTAAGTTCTTCCCTCTGTTTTTAAAAGCTTCCTTGAGCCTTTTACATAGACAGAGTAAAGCTCCCCTACTAAGCAGTAAGCACCATTCTTCTGATCGACATTCTCGCCGTCTCCACCCAATCATACCATGTCTCTGATATAGAAGTTGTCTCCGTAAGATCATAAGATTTCCCCCTGATCTGAAATTTAACCTTTTTTCCATGTGAATCCTGATGATGAAAGTTGTAGTAACTGAATTTTTTTGGTGATCAAGGCGACAATCAACTTTGAGATGTATCAGATATCCAATATTTTAGAGGAGATCGATGAAGAAGAGATTTATGAGAGATAATATTTCCCATATCCTTCAGTCAATGCACTCTAAGTTTGTACAGATTATTGGATTGATCTAAAACAAACCTACCTAACGTACCTTGCATATTCAGGATTTTCCCCATTTTCTATCTTCTATGTAGTTAAGAAATAAATAATAATAATCTGAAGATAAACAAAGAAAAGTGAGAAAGTGGACCTAGGACTTTAAGGTGGAAGCGTTTGTAAACGCTGCTTGCATGATCTACTTTGAAACCCATCTCTTCAAACATTTTCAACTGCAGACAAAAGATACAAAATTCACTCAGAATCCAGTCAGGTACTGGACAAAGCAGGAAACTAATTTCATTAATGACCATAAAGTGTTGCTTACAAATCACTTCTTACTGCCTATTTCACCTGATCTAGAAAACCATCATTTGGGCAGACAAATTCACAGCTTTGACGTAGAGATTCAATCGCATCTGTAGAAACAAAGCAGAAGAAATTTCAAACAATAATAAGGACAAAGGGATGATCTTCAAGGTGCATAAAAGCAGAAGAATAATCTCTAATTCTTAGCAAATTGTGCAATTTTTTCAGGCAGCTCAAACGGAAGCCACCAACAGTTACTGTGTTGAAATTATGCTCTCCGGTATTCCATGGTGAAGGCCCAAAGTAGAAACAGAATAAAGAGATTGATCAAACCTTCTTGAGATAGTTGTTCAGTTTTCATCAGGTAAGCTGCAATGATGGCTGCACTGAAACCAAAAGAGCAAACAAGGGTGTCAATTGGTAAAAAATTAGCAGGATATTGTAAGCAGTAGAAAATTTACCAAGAAAACCTAGACTGTTTTCCCTCCATTAGAGCCATAGGCCAGGAAGCATCTCCAAGCATTCTTACATTCAGGTGGAAAGGTACATAATAACCACGGCAGTGGAAAAGAATCTTATTGGAGATAACTTAATTACTGTTCTTTTACACAACCACAAACATCGTGCAATGATATGTATGGAATTATGCCCAAAGTATGTGAAAAGTTAGGCAACAATCAAACACAATTTAACTGAAAATGAAATGAGCAGCAGTTCATTTGTTTATAAATGAATTTCTTTGGTTTGGTTAGACCAAATATATCAGAATTTCCACTTCACTGTAACATAACCAGAGACTATAATGAAGCCAAATAATGAACCTAGAAAGAAACTTACAAACTTATGCTGGTGATTGATCATATTGACCGCTATGGGTAAAACTCGAACTTTACTATAGTCAAAATTTAATAGTGCAGGGGAGTTTTTGCATCTAAGCAGAAAGATCAAATAAATGATATTAGGCCCTAGAACCTAGGTCCTTATCCCCCCTTCCTGACCCAAAAAGAAAAAAGAACAAACAGTATTAGCCAATGAAAATCTTGATTTTTGACCAATTTGTTTGAAATGGAATCTTAATTTATGATCAATTTCATCTTCGCGAAGCAAGGATCATCATTTTAGACCCCATATTTATGCTTGTCTTATTGATAAATATATAAAAGAGAGTAACATAAATATCTTCAACCCAAAAAGAAAAGGAAAAATATTGTACATTGTAATAGTCCTATTCAGTAGCCTGTTACCAAAGTTACTGTTTCAACTCTGAAAGCGGCATATTATCTCTTAATGGTAACATATCAAACCATTTGTATCTTTACATTGAAACGAAACTAAATTCATTTTTACTAGTTTGGCAAGTTAATTGATAAGCAATATACCCTATCTCATCTTCCAAAACTCAATAACTGATATTAATGGATGAGTTTTATCTTAACAAAAGAAAGAAAGAACCCGAGGTTAAGGTTCAGCATGCATGTAACTACTTAAAGTAGCAGGTACTAAGCCTTGAAAAATTGTTGTCATTTTTATAGCGAAACAGCAGCCTATGCAGTAAGTTAACTTCAACTGATTCATGAAAAAATGCAAAAGGAACCATTGTATGAATCTGAATCTTCTGCAATAGGTATGAATAGCTCACGAACTGCTCAATGTAGTAAAAGGTAGATGCCCACATCTGGCACATCTTTTTTATTGTATCATTCAACCTATGTTCATTTCATAAGGAATTGCACTTTTTCAACTGGTGAGAAGTCTTCCCAGGTCAGCTAAAGCAACTTAAAACAGATTTTAGTACATCCAATTACAGAGGAATCCTGATAACAGAATAGGGTCCAAAAACAGATGGTGCATTGGTACTAGAAGTCAAAGTGAAGATCATGTTATAATATCAGCAAGTTTTTTTTTTTTTTTAAAAAAAGGGGTTCCATATGAAATGAGACTTGAGAACATTAAGAATCAGTACACATCCAAATTAAGCTGGTTAATCCACATTTAGGTTGGAGAAAAACTGAATATATTGCTTTTGTGTGGACAGGAAAGGAGCTGCAACTTCTTAAAAAAACAACACTCTCTTCGTCTAAAATTATGTGGCATACATTCCTTTTTAGTCTATTACAAAAAGAATATCATCTTTTCTTATCTACAAATAATTTAACTTTAAACTTCTCATGTTATCCTTAGTTAGATGATTTATAGTCACACAAACCTCAATGGCTTGTTTTACCACAAGTTTCAAAAGTATTACTTTCTCTTTTAAACTTCATGCCAAGTCACATACAGACACACAACATACTTTGCAAGAGTATTTCCATTTTCTAAGATGTAGTATAAGCTTCCTCATTCATAAATGTTTTTTTTGTAATATATGACCATTCTACTGGGTGAAGGTCCATCAGGACTTAGTAGAATGTCCTGTCTAATTTACTGCATCCAGAAGTTGGGACATAACCAACCCCTTAAAAGAATGAGCATACGAGCCACGTAGAAGCAATACCTTCTTGATACACCAGCAAAGCAATGCACCAATACAGACCCCTCTTTTCTACTTTCTTCGATAAAATCCAAACAAACATCTAAAGAATCCAGCAAATTCTCGTTCTCCATGTCTCTCAAGGGCACGGCCATCCTTATAAACTTCAAATCTTTCCCTGCATTCTCAAGCAAGTACAGGAGCTTCTTAGGTGTTGATGAGCTCTTAGTCTCATCAGTTATAGCATCTGCATTTCCCGAATACCCAACATATTCCTTCCGGATCTCTTTGGTTGGTATCGAAATCCCAGAACGCCATTCTGAGAAAAAGGAGATTGAAGCTGAGCTAAGGACGGACAAGATATGTGTAATTTCATCACTACCATGCTGAAGAACCTCCGCTGCATCACCTATGTTGCCAATAAACAGATGATCACGAACCAGATACGGCATATCCCACAAGCAGATTCCTTAACTGCAGACGTGAATCTTAATTGTTAAAAATTCCCACAGTTGGTAACAACCAAATTTCTTTTCAAAAGATAAATAATTTCCGCTCACAAGATTGAAAACAATACTAAATTTTGGCATGCCAAAAAAAATTGCAATATCGCATGAACATTTTGTATGATCTCTGTTACCGCTTTGCATTTGAGATGTGTCAAAAAACATTTTTAATGTTCTATTTCAAATCACATTTTCTGGACTCAAAACCGTTTAAAATTCTGCACAGAATAATCAATTGCACCCTACTTAGATAATCTTACACATTGACATGTTTTTTTTTTTGAGAATGGTAAAGTTGTAATCATCGGCAATGAAGGTATGCTGGCAACCAAACAAAATTTACAAGGTAAGTAGTCATAATTACAAAGAGCCTAGGAAATCTACTAACTGATCTACTTCATCAATACCCTCTTCTTTACACCAAAAATAGATTATTAATGCAGCTTTCTTTTACTTTCTGCATAGGGTTAGTAATATTCTTAAAACATCTATTGTTTCTTTTCCTCCAAATTGACTACCATATGCAAGATGGAACTAGATTCCACCATTTTTTCTGTGTTTACTCCCCCCTCTTCTCATCCAGCAGCTTAGTAGGTCGGCAATATGCACAGGCATCACCCAAGGATCTTGGATAAGGTTTTGAAACATATACTATATTTGGGCAATAACTCTACAGTGAAGGAACATATGATTGTTACACATTGACATGGTTTTCAAAGAGGGAAGTGTGCAAAAACAGTTTACATTTGAAGTAGATGAGATGATTGAGAAATGTTGTCAAAGGAGAAGAGAGTAAAATAGTGCCAAGTTTTGCTACAGCTTTAAATTCAAACTCAATTAAAGCACGAGCTTTAGTAAAAGAGGCACGATGAAGAAAAAAATTAAGATAAGTAACTATTAACACTACAAAGTAATGCAAGGAAAAATAACTATAAAGTTCCAAATCCATTATATTTATTTTCAAATGGCTATTTCAACTACCAAGCAGAGGTTTTTGCTAATCCTATAAAAGAATAATCTCAATTTCATTTCCATTTCCATTTCCAACTAATATAGACCCTACTATTAATACTTTATAATTAATGATCTTGGTTGGCAACAAAATTTTTGGTCATTATAGGTGATTATTATGACAACATGTTATACACTAACCTCACAACATCACAACACTCAACTTTCAAGACAAAAATTGACATGAAATCTACCCTTAGTTTCGGATTAGCTATATAGTATTGAATCGCTGATCTATTTAGGATGGATTGTATAGAAGGCTATAGGTTAGTAGATTTTGTTTGTATTGATGAGTGAGTAGTTAGTCCAATACTACTTTGTTTGTAAAGATACAATTTTGGTTATGAATGAATATAGGCAGGTTACCAAAAAAAAAAAATTGCCATGAAATTATTTGCCTTATATAACAAGATACGGAAAATGAATTACTCTCTATCCCAAATTATGTGATATTCTTTCCCTTTTAAGTTTGTCCCACAAGGACACTTGTCTATTTAGAAAGAATTTAACTCTAAACTTTTCATTTCCCCGAGATAATTTATAGCCACAGACACTTGTATAGCTTGTTTTGGACAACCAAGTTTCAAAGACTTGTCTTAAACTTGGTGCCCAATAAAATAAACTCACATAAAGTGTAAAAATTTTCAGTTTCACATTTTAGGGTTCATTGTGTAATTCCAATTTTCTTCTTCTATACAAAAGACAAATAAATGTTTAGAGAATTGCATAAAATGATTGGCCCTAAGGGGGTGCCCTAGCGGCTGAAGAGTTTGGGTAAAACTACTCAGTACTGTAGGGGATTACTGAAGCTGAGTCCAAATACACAGATGTAAAAAAATCTACAAAAGATAGAGAGAGAGAGAAGGGAACATTACCAGCCCTGTTTTTGGGGAGAAACGAAGATCGTCGAGGAATTCGCCGGAGAAAATATCGCCAAGTTTACGGCTGAGACAGAGGAGTGTGGGCTGTGGCTATTTTTTGTTTTCCCAACAACAAACTCTGCTGTGATAAGATTTTGGGCCTTACTTTTTAGCCCCTCCTCTATGGATTATGGACTTTGGGTTAATTAAAGGGGAAACTAAGCAAATACACCAAAGTCCAATTAAAGGGGAAACTACGCAAATACCCCATAAAAAGTAAAATAATTACAAATATTCATATCATTTTATATTCATACCCCACTAAATAATTATATTATATACCCCAATTAATTTCGTTTAACTGATATTAAATTAATATCATATAATGTATTGATATCATTAACGCTGATAATTTCGCTTAATTGATACTAAATCAGTATATATATATATATATTGTATTAGTATAATTAAGGTTTCTTGTTGAGAAATTACTCATTAGTCAATAATACTATAAGAATATATATATACTCTTATAGTATCATTAACTAATGAGTAATTTCTGAACATGAAACCTTAATGATACCATAAATATATTTATATATATATACATATACTCTTATAGTATCATTGACTAATAATTAATTTCCGAACAAGAAACCTTAATGATACCAATACAATATATATATATACTAATTTAGTATCAAGTTAAGCGAAATTATCAGCCTTAATGATACCAATAAAGTATATGATACTGATTAAGTATCAGTTAAGCGAAAATTATCAACCTTAATGATACCAATACAATATATGATATTGATTTTGTAACACCTCAGATTAGATAAAGGCTAAATGGAGTCAAAAAAGGGCAAGTCAAGAACCTAAAAGTGGACCATGGAACCCTCCACGGAACCCTAGGCGGGCCGTGTAGGGGACCACGGTCCGTTTGGGTGCTCGTGAAGAGTTCCCAAAACTTTCCCATGCAAGTGTCCCTCCCACGGAAGCCTAGACGGCCCGTGGTGAGGTTGACAGGCCGTCCAAGGGCTCGTCAAATTGCCACTCATAATGGGTTTTCTCCCCTAGCCACTAGTCAAGGACCACAGACAACGGCCCGTGAAGTCGTCCGTGAAGGGGGGGGGGGTACAGTGAAGCCTGTCAGGCAGAGCTTCTTCACGACCCATTAGACGGGTCGTGGTGCTCTAGACGGGCCGTGAAGGCCTCTGTGGAGTCAGTGCATCAACTTTAAGTCAGGAGCTTTTGGGTCTTTTCCTATTTATTTTAATTCAATACTATATCGTTTTACCTTCTACCCAAAGCCCTATATAAGGACATTACCCCAAAATCACCCAATTCAATTCATTCTCTCAATTTCTCAAAAGAAGAATAAGTTCATCCTCCCCAAATATTTCTCTCTCTAAAGAAGAAGAAGAAGTCAAGTTAGGGTTTCAAGATCAAGTCTCCAATTCACCATTGCTTGTGGGTTTTGAACTCCAAGGTATGATAGTCTTCATCTATGGAGCTCTTTCCTCCATAGATTTTCTATATTCTCCAATTTACAAAGTTAGAAATATCCAATTGAAGTTAGGGTTTTCTTCTATATCATGAGTTCCTTTCAATGTTGATTTAATTGATTGTTTTATGAATTATTATCCATGAATTGAGATAATTCCACGTTTTCAAGATGAATCCCCATGAATCCATGCACGAGACATGTTTTCTAAGTTAAGATGATATAATGTGGGTTTTGAACTATGAAAGATGAGTTTATTAAGATATGCATGTTCTTTATGAAAGTGATGAAAATGATTTAAGATTGCTTTGAGAGTGAAGCATAAATGTTGTTGTTGTTGTTGTGAAAGGATTTCTCACATACTACTCAATACATGCATGTGAAAGGGTTTTCTCACATAAGGATTCTTAGAGTTGAAAGGTATTCTCAACTAGACTTTGAATCAAGTTTTAAGAGTTATTCTAAAGAAACCTAGCTTGGATTGGCTATTTGATGTGCTTTCCATGAAAGATAAGTCAAATAAAGAAATATGATTATTCCGTGAGATTTATGCTTAGCACCAAGATGATATTAAGATGAAAGCTCTGCCGTAACTAGATGTCGGGTTTCTAGTAGCAATCTCCTTATCCCATACCTATGTGCCACCATAAGAAGATTGTCTTAGATAGACATTATTAGCTAGTGGATCCACGTAAGCTAGAAGTTAAGGTTCTTGTCTTTTCAAGTAAGGACACACCTTTTCGGTGTGGGCAGACACTAAATTTCATGTTATAGCTCACATGGTCTCTATGTCGGTTAAGGCTAATTCCCACAATAATGATGAACTAAGGTTACTTCAAGAAGTGTCTCACAAGTGTTCAAAGATGAGTTTTACTTGCATTGGCCATGATTTCGATTATGTTTTCTAACCTCTTATCTTATGGTTTTAACTTGTCTTTGCATGTCATGAAAGGTCCTTTTTAGAATGATTTATAACTCTATGCATTGCTATCATACTTGGTACATTTTTGTACTAACGCATACTTTTGCCTACATTGTTTCTCAAATGTAGGGTCCGACGTTCCAGTTTCCCATCTCCGTGGCTAGGGACCACTTAGTAGATTTTGAAGATCGGTGAGTCCTCTCATTCCGAGAACCGAGCCTTTGTTTCTTATTGTCTTTATTTTCAGTATTGTTGTGATGTATGGGTTACGTCCCGATCACTCTTGATGTAATAGATGGCTTTTGAGACTAAGTAGACTCCCGCTTCATTTTTACAAAACTCTTTATGATATGAATTGTCTTTTAAAATCTCTTGATTTTCTATTATTTTATTTATGCATGCTAAGTGGCTTGTGTAGGGCCTCTTGGAGTTCTATACGCCATGTTACGCCCAGGGTATACTGTCACGACCCGAGCCTACATCCTGGACGTGGCCGGCACTCGAGAACCATTGTTGGTCCCCAAGCGAACCCTCATCCTGGCTGACTACACGCAGAAGACTAACTTGAACATACATAAGCATTAAATTGAAAGAAACATTTAAAAACAGTTTACCAAATCTCAAAACTTTACTGAATATACTGAGTATGAAACATAAGTTTTAAATAAAATATCTGAAACTGAAAGACTCTCTATAAATGTCTATCTATGAAGCCTCTACTATTAAGGAAGGATGTCGGGACAAGACCCACGACACCTCAAAACTACTAACTGGAAAGTAACTGTGAAGTCCTCTGGAATACAAGGAGGCTCACCAAAGCTAACTGGAGTGTAGAGTGATCTCAACGAAGCGCCTGTTGATAATCATGAACACCTATATCTGCATCATAAAAGGATGCAGGCCGAATGGCTTCAGTACATGGAATGTACGAGTATGTAATATGGCTGAATAACAAATAACTGAATGAAAGGACAGCAATAGATAAAACATAAACTCAACTGAATATAAAGGATTTAAATCATTTAAAGCTTTACAAAATACTTTCTCATCTCTGAACTCAACATAATAAGTGATATATAAAAATACACTTTAACTCAATATACTTTACTTGTGGGGAGTTTCTCTAACCGACAACCATGACCATGAGCCTGGCAATGATACAACGTCCCTCTGCACGTTGTAAGGGCCCATCATATACCTTGCCGGGGGTATAGGATGATATCGTGACTATGAATCCATCTAATTGGCCTTCTTAGAGGCAGTGAGGAGTCGCATGAAGAGTCATTGATATCCTATCCTACTTTGGCTACGTAGTTCTATGGGATTTTCGAATCATAAAGGACTCTAACCTAACTCGGTACTCGATACTCCTCCCAAAATAATTAACATAACTTTGTGCTCAATTCACCCATTACAAAGAATGGATTTCTTACATTACTTGAAATACTTTTCAAAACATGAGACGTGTTTACCTTCTTGAAAACATGCACTTATGAACTTATCTTTAAAGTCCAATAATTAACATAGGTACATATGTATATGAATATATATATGAATAAAATAACATTAGAAACTCTTAAGTCTTTATGAAATATAACCTTTAAACTTTTTCTCTAAACTCAGTGTGAAATACAATGATTGACTTTCAAAGACTCTCAAGACTTATAACTCAATTCGTAGGGTTCATGCGAAATTATGAGCATGAACGACTCAACTTGAGGACCTCAATAACCATATAGAAACTCATGAATACAACTCTTTCTCAAAACTCATCTTTACTTCCTCAAAAAACTCAGTTTAAAACTCAAGTGTTGGCTTTAAAAAGCTTCTCAAAATTTATAACTCAATTTATAGGGTTCATGCGGAATTATGGACATGAACGACTCAACTCAAGAATGTTAATGCATAACATATAGCAATTCAATAATTAGAAATAGAATTTCAAAAAGAAACATGAACTCAAGAACTCAAAAGTAAACACACATATACAAAATACATAGATCAATTATCATTTCAAGAGCAACATACAGTTCATAATATCAACGACAATTAGACATGAAGGAAATAATCACAGTGGTCCTCTCATGGAATCCACACCCAAACTGTTAGTGTATCGGAATGTGACACCCGATCCGATATACATGTGTCAGAACGTGACATCTGATCCAATATATGTGTCGGAACGTGACACCCGATCCAATATATGTGTTGGAACGTGACACCCGATCCAGTTAGCACAACCACAATCACAATCACACCCATAATGAACAATGCTCATAGTCATACAATCAAGTAATGGGTTCATGGCATGTAATTGTTCAGATATATACTCATTTGCATTAGATTTGATTCACATTTCACTATTCACATACACGCATGCATACCATGAAGCAATTAACCGACGTATATCACACAAACAGGAAATCAAACCATCACCTACCTCGAAACCAAACTTGAATCCTCCTAAGACACTTGAGCCTTCCCTTTCTGAATTCTTTCCGCTTGTTCTTGGTCTAAAACAAGTAATTTTAACGCAAAGATCAATAAACAAGGCCTAATTTACTCGGATAATAAACAATCTAAAATTCCATGGACAACCCAAGATCTTATTATTCAATTAGGGCTTTTCCCACCATTAAATTCAGGTCAAAACCCTCCCTCAATTATAATTACCCAAGAATCTAAGTTCTACGGATCGAAAAAATGGATTAGGGGAGTAATAATCTTACCTTTAGCGCTAGAAGTGGTGGGAAATTGTCAAGAACTTGCCCTGTGTCGTCTCTTAGCTCTCAAGAACGAAGTTTGCAGAAAAATAACGAAATTGGGGTTTTTCCCCGACTTAAGTCGCGACTGCCCCGCCATAGCGAGACCCAACCCACCACCCTGGCGGGATTAATCCCGCGCTGGTGGCTTTCACGGAGACAGAGAGTCGGAATTTGAGTTCCAAACTCCCATTTCAAAACACACCTTCCACCCTTGTCGTTCAGAAACTACCCGTTAACGCTAAGATCAATTTTGGGAGTTCTACTCGCCTGAATTCGATTCTGTAAAGCTTTACTGGCTCCCTAACGTCTTGACTATCCACTCATGGGATCAAATTCATAATTAAACCCCCCGTTCATTACATGATTTCCCTAGACCTCACCCGACTCAGATTTCATCCAAGTCTGGCCTAGGCTAGAATTTTTCAAGTCACTACTCAAAAGTTTTCTGGCCTAAATTCTTTCCCCATTGGCTTTTCCATAACGACGGGAATAGGTCGTTACAAATACTGAAATGCAAGATCTGAGAATGCAACATTTATATACAGATAATGTAACATTCTCAACTGGAGCATGATTATCTGTTTAACTGACCTAGCAAGTGCAATTTAGGAACTAAGAGAATCTACACAACTAGGGTTCTGAGTTTCATGCAAGGAATTAAACAACGATTCCAAGAAATCATGATATTTTGATTAGGAATACTACAACAGCTAAATCACAATAATTATCCAAGGATTTAGAAACCCTAGGTCTAAACAAGATATGGAGAATCAAGGATCTGACTGAATTCTAGGGACCTAGTGGATGAAAAGGACCCACTAGTGAAATTCCACATACCTGGTGACGAAATCTACGAAGAAATCCTTCAATTTCGGGGCTGGAACTTGAAGAAAACCTTATTCTTGTTCTTGAGAGGCTGGTCGACTTTCCTCTTCTTTTTTGCTCTAATTTCAGTGAATAATGATTTTAGGTGGGTTCTGACTAGATTATTAGGCTTAAACTGAGTAAAACGACGTAGTTTAGGTGTTAAACGACGTAGTTTAGATGCCCAAAGCATAGGAAAAAGGATAAAAATGACCCTGACTTAACAGTTGACGAGGCCATCGACAGCCCCTGACCGACGGACCGTGGATTGACCGACGGTCCGTCCTGGCAGGGCGTCGTTTGGCGTCTGAGGCTGGGTGCTGAGGGTCACGATCCACGGACCTGGACCACGGATCGTGTACCCACCTACGGTCCATAGGTCCTGCCGTGGGTCATGATTTTCTGGGGAATCCTGGGTGGCCAACCTACGGACCCTACCTACGGTCCGTGGTCCCATCCACGGGACGTGGTATGGCCTCCGTCGGTGGCACCTGCACAAGAGGGATGTACAGAAATTGCACAACAAAAGCTCTTTCTAAAAAGTGAATAAATGTTGCTAGTGAGATTCAAACACACGAGCACTGACTAATTCGAGGCCTCTGAAACAACCGGGCTACAACAACCTATTATATCAAGGGTGTTCAAGATATGCTATATAATCATTTTACTTGTATATACAATATTTTTTTTGACGAATGGTGTCCAATTGGACACCCTGACAACTATGTAACTCCGCCCTTGATCCTCAGCACCAAATTCATGTCTCACCATTTCTGTAAATGTCCAATCTAAATCTCCAAGAAGCTAACAATCACCAAGGCCATGTATTTTTGACTTGTAAGACTTAAAACTTGGATTTACCCTCTTTCAATTGTGACAACCCTAAAATCTTAAAAGTATAATTACATAAGATAGTTAACGACCACATCAATTTTCGTTAATCAGATGGAGAAATATGAGAGAAGACGTGGTTATAAGAGTCTGCTTCTAGTATAGTTTAAGAATCCTTTTCTATTTTTCCCCATATATTGGAGGCTACATTAGTTCTCCTAAAATCTTTTATCATATACTTTAGGACTCCATAATTTTTCATGATTTAAAAGTCCCAAGTGATATTATTGAGATAGTTAAATAATAATTTGAAGAAAAAAATTAGTACAATTTTATTTTTATTGTAGAATCTTTTAATGAAGGGCAAATAGTTCAATCAATATTTTTTTTAAAAAAATTAACATATTGCAAACGTGAATCATTTCAAGCAAGTTACATATCAAAAGATTCGAAACATCGAGATGATTTCATATCTAAATTTTAAGACTATTGAGAAGTGATTTTGAATTGATTGTAATTGAATAGTTAGCGTATACTTCATGTATAATTAAGCTATATTCAATTTTTTTTAGCATATCATAATATATAGTCAGTGTATAACTCATGTATATGTAAGTTATATTGTATAGTCATTGTATATTTTCTATGACTTTTGGATATTTTATGTAAATTAAATGTAACACCTCAGAAATTGAAAAAGAGAAAGATTACAGTTTTGGGATACTGGTTGTGACCTCGAGTGCCATGTACGATTCGTAGACGGGTCTCATAGGAATAAAGTTGAGTTTGAGAAAAATCAAGTTTCTGAAGTTGGGTCTACGATTGACCAGGACGAGTCGTAAAAACTCATATGCGCCGTAGGAAGTGCCTGTAGAAGGGTTCTATACTTAGAAAGAAAGATTGCTGAGAACTTTAGACCTACGAGAAGGACATATGGGTCGTAGAAAGGTCTACAGGCTGTAGGAAGTGCCCGTAGAATGGTTCCAGACTTAGTGAGATTTTTGGTCTTGAATTTGAGTTCTACGGACCGTAGGAAGTTCGACAGCCCGTAGAATGGGTTTCATTGAAAGTGGGGTAAAATTTTAGTCCCAGCAACTTGATCTACGGTTGACCAGTATGGTCGGTAGGAAGTTCTATTGTCTGTAGGTCGAAAATCGTAGATAACTCCGGCAGTTTTTAAGTAAGGGTGTTTTGGTCTTTTCCCACCCTTTCTAAGCCTAAACCCCGACATTTTTACACCTAGTTAAGGATTTAAGCAGTGTTAATCATCCTCATTACTTCATTAACACCCCTTGAGACTTAGAGCAAGGATCCAAGAGGAGAACTAGGGTTTTGCAAGTGTTCATTGATTTCACAAAGAATTTTGTTCTTCCAAGTATGTAAGGTTATTCATAGTGTTGGACTAGTTCTTCCTCACGCCCTACTTCTCAATTCAGTTAGTAAAAGTTTAATCTAGGGTTATACCCTTAATTTCAAGAATTCTTGATATGAGTTAAGTTATTGATTGTGAGTTCTAAGTTCTTGATTTTGAGTTGCACTATATTATGCATTGAGATCTTTGAGTTGTTATTCATGTTTATATTCCACATGAACCCTAATTTCTGAGTTTGAATTGAGAGTCTTTTGAATAAGAATCTTTTGTCATAAATTGCTTTTGAGGAGTTAAAAGCGAGTTCAAGAGTAAACTTTAAAGCATAATTTCGAGTTAAAGTTAAGGGAACTATATGATTTCCAAATGTATCACATAAGAGTATTATTTTGAGAAAAGTAAAGATTTTTCAGAAAGATTGAGTGCAGAGTAGTTACCTCTTAAAGAGGTCCTTTTGAGAACTTATCTCAATCAGAAAGTATTTTTACATTGAGTATATATATATATATATATATATATTGAGTACCGATGTGGGGTAGAGTTCAGGCAACTCACATTGTCCATAAATACGTAGCCAACGTGGGATAGAAAATTACCGACATTCGGGCAACTCCTCACTGCCTCTGAGAAGGCTTATTATATGGATCCATGATTGTGTTCTATACCTCGATAAGATATAGGACAATTCTGACAGTGTGGACGAGACGTTGTATCATCACGAAGCTCATAGTGATGGTTGTCGGTTAGAGAATCTCTCAGATAGAGTAAAGAGTATTTCATTATCATATTTATATATGTACAGTTCATTGAGTTAGCATATTTATTTGTAAAGTTTGTAAATGATTTTATCTCTACTTATACTTTACATTCAGTTGAGTATCTTGCTTCAGCTTCTTCAGTCCAGTTATTTATTTTTCTCAGCTATATTACATTTTCATTACATTTAATATATTGATGTCATTCAACCTGCATCCTTTCATGGTACAAATACAAGTGTTCAAGATTATTAGTAGGCGCTCCGTTGAAATCACTTTGCACTTCTTGCTAACTTTGGTGAACCTTCCTTGCATTTCGAAGGACTCCACTTTTGTCTTTCATCGTGGGTCTTGTCCCGACATCCATGTTGAACTATAGAGACTTCATAGATAGTTAGTGTTAATTTTCTTTCAGTATTTCCTTTGAACTATTTTGACAAACTATTATTGTTTTCAAAATATTTTTAGACAATTTTGAATATACTATTTTGAGATAGTTTGAGTTTTGGAAGTTTCACGACTTTTAAATTTAAATTCTGTTTTAAAGCTTAAATTTGCTTGAGTTAGTCTACCGAAAAATAACCAGCCAGGTCAAGAGTTCGCTCGGTTATCAACAATGATTCTCAAGTGTTGGTCACGTCTAGGGTGTAGGCTCGGAGCGTGACATAAAATCATGACTATATTTATTGTAAACTAATTATTTTATTGTATATATCTGAACCTATCCCTTTTTAACTTCCTCATTCTTGAATATATTTACAATCAAGCAACGTTTAGGATCCAAGATGAAGTATGAGCGCAAAGAGCTGCATTTTTAAACTTTTCCGTTCACAGGGTTAGGGAGAATCCATTTTTAGCAGTTCATGAGGGCTGAAGGTCATCTACATGATTGTGTAACCAGGGCCGCCTCCACCTTCTGGTACTGTCCATTCGATATTCTGTTTCGGATCTTTAATACTGCAGGCCTGAAAGAAACACAATTTTTATCTGGATATCAATATGAAACATCATCAAGTGAACAATAAGACTTGTTGAATTGCCAAAGGACGATCAGCAAGAACCGTGGCAGCTTGCCGGATGCACAGTATCTTTTATGGATTATTGCAGCTTAGAGAAGTCTACACAGGTATCTGGCACAATTTTCATGGCTTGCTTTAAGATGTAACAGCTTTAACTCAAGATTGAACCAGGGACACAAGACAGAATTACCTTGCAGTGCAAGCAGTTTTGAGCATTGATCTGTAACTTTAAGTCACCGGTCTCATCTGGTATGTACCTATCATTTGAAGAGGAAAATTGAACAAATGTGTAGCAGATGAGAAGGAAATGAAAAAATATTTTCCAGATGAGAATATTACTCATAAACTCGTGCAGGACAATATCGTGCCTCAGGTCCAGCATACTTAGGCAAGTTGACATTTTCTGGAACAGTAGGATCTTTCAGATGAAGATGAGATGGTTGGTCATGATCATGATTTGTGTTGCTCCTACAGGAAGGAAGAATTAGAAAGGAAAATCTGCAGTTCTGTTATGAAAGAAGATCTAACCACTCGAGGTGGGGTTAAAAAGGAAAGATCTTTTAGTCCTTCCTCAACACAACGGGTCTTACCTCACATATTTAAGTACTTTTATTTGGCACAGTGATGTGATATGTTCAACCGTGATGGCAACCTCTATGAAAAAGGAAACTAAACCAGGATTCACAGACCATAGTCTAGAGTTCTTACCTGATGACAAAACTTAAATAAGAATTCAGTTGGATAAATAATTCCCGATTGGCTCTCAAGAAATTCGTTGTTAATTTGAGAGATCACAATTACCGCTTCGCCATTCCATTCGAAAAAGATTTTATGTGAAAGTGTGCATCAGATAAACACATTTAAATCGTATTGCATCGCCTTTGACCAAACTATTCAATTTTACTTGCCATATAAATTCGTTTTCTTATAGGGAAATATAGCTATAATATAACTTGAGGTAGAACAAACAAATTAATCACTTACAGACCAATTAAAGAATCAGAAGATGTTTGTGACAAACAGACAGTCTACCTGTACAGAGAGGTCGGTACATCAAAAGATACAACACCATCTGGCTTTGGGTACTCAATCGGTGAGAACAATTGTGCTTCCTGCAAATAAAGGACCAAATTCATGTAATTACCATAGTTGATCTGTGAGCTATACTCAGCAATTTAAGAACATAGCTAACTTCTCTAAAAAGAGCACTGTTAACCTCAGCTGTATATTGTGATACAAATAAACACGGAAAAGTTGAGTCGGCTTGGTATGCAAGATCCTACGGTTTATGGTTCATTTGATGAATGAGAAACAGTCTCTTTTAGTTTTGAAGAGAATAAACATCAGTATATTTTTGTTTCTCCAAAGTTGCCAATCAATAAATCAACGTACTTTGATTTGCAACCACAAGAAACCAGACCTGGGGATAACAAAATGTGGTATAATGATTACTCTCCTACTTTTCATTTTTCCATCTAAACAACCAAAAAATTCCTGTGCTGTATGAACAGGAAAGTGAGTCAATATGCCAATTCCCCATTAGCAAATGAGTCCTCTCTGTAGCATTGATCAATCTGCTTCGGTTTCTATCTTCACCATGAACATTCGTAGGCCAGTGCCATTCAATTTCATATATCATAGAGATCAACGACAGGTCAACGAGAGCGCACCTCTTCCACAATAAGAAAATAAAAGTGAGCAACACCTCTAAGCTACATCGGTGATCCAGTGACTTCAAAAGAATGAATCACTGTGGAGCGTTACCCAAAAGAAATGGAAAACAATATCTGAATTTCATATTGCTGATGAGCGATGATAAAAGTCCTTCAGGGTAATGCCTGAAGCCATGCAGAATCTGCTGGAAAGCTAAAATAAGTACAATTAAGGGAGCATGCCAGCATGGTCTGAATTACAGCATCCAATCTGGAGACATTCTGAAAGAATGCAGCAACAGGGCTCTTTAAGGGGAAAATAAAATTGACTCGAACTGAATGTTATTATGCTTTTGTTAAATTTCTCGGAACTCACATGACATACCAACTTGTATAGATAATTTTTTTAAGGTTTGTGAAGGATAACCTCTTTTAGATGTCCTTCCTAGTCCACAACCAGAGCATACACAATATCTATGCTTTACCCAGGGAAATTGTAAAGCCTGGTAATACTCTAGAACTAGCTTGGACTAATTTAAGGGCTTAATGGTAGTAGTTAATGCGAGGCCGAAGTGTTTGGGACTTACTTGGGGATAACGGTGTGTTAGGGATATATTAATGGACGTACGATATGGTTTGGGACTTAGTTGGAGTGGTAGAAATGGACAAAAGAACAAAAAATAGGGAGAAAAAATGTTGTCCCAGGAAATGCAGAGGCCATGCGCCGCATGACCATCGGGTGGTAGTTGACAGAAGCACTCCCACACTGTGGCATGCATCATAGGGAAGGTCCCCGGTCTTCCCAAGATAGATCCATGCAACACATAGTCAAGACATAAGGCCTATCAGTATATACGACGGGGGGTTTTGGTGGGAGAGAAAACACATTATTTTGGAACTTTTTTGAGATCTTCTGAGAAGGGCTTTGACCTAGACACTTCAAGGTAAGCAAAAGAAGAGTGTTATGGGCATTTTAAAGATTATTTCACTTCATTAAACATAGTCTTACATGGATTTACAATTATTTTTAAAAAAAAGCATGGTAAACCTTGATTAGAAACATCCAATTGAGAATTTTCAAGGTCCTATTACATTCAGGTAATTCTACAGCTATTACATCACTAGTTAGATTATGATTGTTAATCACGGTTGAGTAAAGGTGGTAATTCAAAATATTTTCTTGAATTTTCTTAACCTTCCGCTACTCTAATTTTTAATCTTCGTATTTTACTTCCACATATTTTCTTGTCTTTATTCAAGTAACCCGATTTTTATCATCAGGTGTTGAATATGTGATTGGGAACATCACTAACCACGGTTCCAGCCCATTGGATTAGATGGTGGGTAAACTTAGTTCCAACAAATTGGTAGAGAACTCACAAATTAGAGAACTTAAGCTAATGTTTCTAAGTTAAAGAAAATAAAGTTGAAATATTTAGGCATGCATTAATGTAAGTTGAACTCATCAGGTAGATTGTGAGTTTGTGATTCGTATTGCTTGAAGGAAGTGCGGGGAGAAGCTAAAGCTGTAATTTCCTAACTTACTAGTTGATAAGATTATGCCCTCCATGCATTTGATAAATTGCTTAAAAATAATAAATGATGCTATACCTATTGCCTTGTGTGACTTGTGTACTACTTGGTCCAGAACTCAGATAATTTGTGTTTATAGTAATCATAACCTTGTTTATGTGACCATGTTAACTTGTTATTGTTATGTGCATTGATTGTATGCTTTACTCAAACTCACCTACTGGTGTGATCACATTCATTTTGGGAGAAGTAGCCAACCTCCCCAATCATGAGAGCCACAAAGACCAGGATTAGTGTTATGGTCTCTAGAGAAGGATCGATTCATGTCCGAGATACATAAATTCAGCTCGTGAAAGGGAGGCTGAAACCTAGAGTTCAATGGAAGAGAGAACTCCGATCTCTTCAGCTCTTTAAAGGGAGACTGAAAGCTTAGAGTTCAATCTGATCTCTTGCTTTTTGCTGAAATATGACTCAATGATTTATTCGTTAAAAACCCCTTTAAATAGGAGTCTTATTACATCAATAAGAAGTCTAATTCTTATGAAAGTAAGAAACTTAAATCCTATTCCAAACTAATAGCTATAGCTTTACTTAATCCTTATGAAGCTATGAAACATAAATCCTATTCTAGAATAATAAAGAGAGCTACGAAAATATAATTAACTAATAAATAAATCTACTTAAAAATATAATTAAATAATTAATTAATTGACTTATCCGCATCCACAACATTTAGCTACGTCAAGCATACGGGTGCTAATTATTTGCCAGCAGAAGAACTCAGTAATTTTGATCGAAACCCAGTATATGTGTTAAAGGAACTACTAAATATGTGCAGAACGTAAATTCAAAACCCAGTTACTAGCAGTCGAGACCGTTTCCTAGAATCCAGAACCCATAAGGTTCAAATCCTAGCTCCACCTCTGTTTAAGTTCGTACTTAATATAGAATCAGTTATTCAGTTATTGGTTGAATTATGCCATTTCTTTTCAGTAAATACACTGATTAGAATAATCACAACAGAAAGAACCAAGGTTTGCTTGGTGGGTAGTGAGAGCCTGGTGCCAATCACGTCCACCCGAGCATTAAGGTTTGACGAAAATAAAACATCTGGTATTAGATTACATCCATGAACTCTTATGATTAAAAAAAAGGTGTCTTACCCTTGTTGCTTCATGATCAGGTTTCCCATGATTAAGAGTGACTGGAGATCTTCCCTTGAGTATGTAACTGCCAAATTTAAGCTTATCCATTAGTCATACAGCTTAAGAAACTGGTTTGGAAAAAAAATGAGAGTTGAAAAGACAATTTGACTAAGCAAAAGGTGAAATCTTACTGCTCTATAGCACTTAAAGCCAAACCAGGATACAGCCCATATTCAAATGCCTGCAAAAGAGAAATTAATAAGGATAGAAGATTAAAACGAGAATATTAACGGGCATCCTGTAGCTAATCTAATGAAAAAATAATAGCTGCTTCAATCTATAAGAGGCAACAAAATGTTGGTCATCAGAGCCATTTGTCTCCCTATATAAGGAAGAGCATAGAGGTGCATCCTCTCCAGCAAAATATTGTACACTATGCTCCAAAGATATGTCAATAATATCGAGAAGATGCTATGTCATGATTAGTTAACCTAACAAATATGCTCCTAAAAGGTTTTCGAAACACAACACTCACAGGGCGATAGTTCCTTGCAGTATATAGTTCTTCCCATATCCATGAACTTCGTAAATTGTCCCAATAATTTTCCATCTTCAAGCCTTCTTGGAGCATGCTGAATGCAGATTCTGCCGCTAGCATTCCTGTGTCAGATTTTTTAAGTCAACAGGTGCATCATTCATTTTCTTGAGTATAAGCAGAATAAAATCAGAAAAGTCCCATGCTTATATTGTCGTATGCCCCTATGTTACGATAAAGAGTCTTTAGATGCATCAGTAGCTATGAAGTCGTGAAGCCCTTTAGGCTAAAGCATGACTGACAATGTTGGAGAATCAAATACTCGTTAATGTGTAGTCTGCAACCAAGCAAGCATTACAAAAGTTCCGTCCAGAATAATGACCTTAGCCTATTTGGACATAAGTTCCGTCCAGAAGAATGACCTTAGCCTATTTGGACATGTATCTATGCACAGATACTAGATGAAATTGATTTTGGATAATAGACACATGAAATTGATATTGGATACACAAATACATGAAATTGTGAAACTCAGATAAATTGTGAAATACAAATACATTATGAATATTTTCTATCAGTTACATGCACCTGGGATGTATCTTTGATCCCAGATACATGTATCTATGCACGGATACACTAGATACTTGATACCGGATACACTAATGAAATTAATATCGGATACACTGGGTGAAATTGATATTGGATACACTGGATGAAATTGATTTTGAATACACAGATACATGAAAATTTGAAACACAGATACATTGTGAAATACAGATATATTGTGAAACACAGATATAGAGAAGTAGACGGACGAGAGAGGCGAGATACGTTCGCTAGAAACAGTGTATCCAGATGTAACTTGGACAAGATATGTAATTACTGAAACTATCAATGTGTTGAGTAATTAGCACCTATACTAGTGTGTTTTATGAAAGTTGCTCAAATGTTATCTATGTGAACCTTTGAATATTGAGTCATACGAGACTAACAATTTTCTTTCAGAGTAAGTTTTGTAATGCAAACTTAGGGTATTATATTCCAACGATGATTTAACTACTTAATTTTTCAATACAATGTTCGTTATGAATTTTGCACTCGAATAGCTTAAACTATCCATCTGCAGGGCAACAATTTAAAATTAACTGAACATCGTGGAGTCTTCAATAAAGCAGAGTAAGTTTTGTAATGCAAACATAGGGTATTATATTCCAACGATGATTTAACTACTTAATTTTTCAATACAATGTTCGTTATGAATTTTGCACTCGAATAGCTTAAACTATCCATCTGCAGGGCAACAATTTAAAATTAACTGAACATCGTGGAGTCTTCAATAAAGCAGAGTAAGTTTTGTAATGCAAACATAGGGTATTATATTCCAACGATGATTTAACTACTTAATTTTTCAATACAATGTTCGTTATGAATTTTGCACTCGAATAGCTTAAACTATCCATCTGCAGGGCAACAATTTAAAATTAACTGAACATCGTGGAGTCTTCAATAAAGCAGAGTAAGTTTTGTAATGCAAACATAGGGTATTATATTCCAACGATGATTTAACTACTTAATTTTTCAATACAATGTTCGTTATGAATTTTGCACTCGAATAGCTTAAACTATCCATCTGCA
>JAJONR010002329.1:0-68182 GCA_029582245.1 Solanum etuberosum | reverse complement strand
AAATTCAAGAGAGAGTTAAGAGTAGAGTTCAAGAAAGTCTTTGAGTTCAATTGTGAATCCTTTGAGATCAACTATCGATTTGAGCTAAGTTTTGAGGAAGTAAGTATGAGAATGAGAAGAGTCGTATACATGAGTTCCATATTGTTGTGGAGACCCTCGAGTCGAGTCTTTCAGGCCCATAAATTCTGCATGAACTCCATAATTTTAGTATCTTCGAGAGGAGTAGTATCTTCAAGTTCTAAGTCTTGAGTATTGAGTTCATAATCCTTTTGAGATTATATTCCTAATCATGGGACTATTACATGTTACCCATGAAGTCCTTGAGTTAAGTAGTTCATGCTTATAATTCCGCATGAACCCTCTGAGTTGAGCATTCTTGAAATGAGTAGTATCATTGAAGTTTTTGAGTTTCGAGTATTGAGTTTTATCTATGCTTATTGAAAACCTTGAATTGAGTCGTTCACATCCATAATTCGGCATGAACCCTATTTTAAGAAGTCTTTTTTTACAAATTGTTTTAAAGACTTGAGCACTGAGTTGAGTAAGAGTAAAAATGAAGTTCATTTTCTTCAAAAGAGTATATGGGAACTAAGTATTCCCAAAGAGTAAATGTTTTCACATTTAAGCAAGAGAGGAAACATCGATTTCCAAGAGAGCCTTTGAGCTAGTTTTTGAGTAATTATCTTAAACCACAGAAAGAGTTATGT
Organism: Solanum etuberosum; assembly: GCA_029582245.1. Classification (NCBI taxonomy): domain Eukaryota; kingdom Viridiplantae; phylum Streptophyta; class Magnoliopsida; order Solanales; family Solanaceae; genus Solanum; species Solanum etuberosum. The sequence continues at coordinate 67,475 of JAJONR010002329.1, read as the reverse complement.
TTTTAAACATATGAGCTAGTTACATTTTTGGAGTAGTATTGAGCACCGATTTGGGGACGAGTTTGACTTCAGATAATTCAAGTCTCCATAAACCGTGTAGCCAACATGGGTAGAAAAGGGTCATACTTTTTAGATGATTCCTTAGTACCTTTTAGCATAGACTAGTGGATCCACTTAGTAGTTAGGTTCTACACCCCGGCAAGGTATAGTACGGCCCTGGCAGCGTGAGGCAAGACGTTTTATCATCACATAGCTCATAATGAGGGTTGTCGGTTAGAGAAACTCCCACAGAGATATTTTGTATTCTTATATACACAGAGTTTACTTTGTATTTTCATATACAAGCAGATTTTATCTTGTATCCTTGCATACAAACTGAGTTACTATTGCATTTTTCAATACATTGAGTTGCTTTCTACTATTTTAAAAGCTTTTCATATATTGCATATGTATTGTTGATTTATATTGAGTTGAGTATCCAGAGTTGAGTACCCAGAGTCGAGTATCTTATTATTGAGTCGAGCCTTATTTCACTGAGTTGAATATCTTATCATTGAGTTGAGCCCTATTCTCTCTGAGTTGAATTGAACTATGTATCTTTGAGTTGAGTATCTAATCTTTGAATTGAGTATCTTATTCTTGAGTTGAGTTTAGTTGAGTGAGTTGAGAAGAGGTAAGTATTTTCCTTTTTATCAAGTTCAAGCTTATGTTTATGCTTTAGAATTCCCCTTACATGCTCGTACATTCCATGTACTGAGCCATTTGGCCTGCATCGTTTCATGATGCAGATACAGGTATTCAGGATCATCAACAGGCATTTCGTTGATACCACATGCAGTTCGAGTTAGCTATGATGAGCCTCCTTGCTTCCGGAGGGTTCTACTTGTACTTTCAATTATATCAGTTGTTAGGATGTCGTGGGTCTTGTCCCGACTTTCATCTTTGTCAGTTAGAGGCTTCATAGATAGACAATAGAGTTTCAGAAGTCTGTTCATTTATTTTGTTAAATGATTTAAAGACTTAAGTTGCTTACTTTATGGCGAGTTGAATATATTATTTTTATTCAGAGTTATTCATTTGAGTTAAAGATTTGTAATTGAGTTCAATGAATTTTATTCCGTTTTTAAGCTTTGTATGCTTGAGTTAGTCTTCCGCTTGTAGTCAGTCAGGATAAGGGTTCGCTTGGGGACCAGCGATGGTTCTCGAGTGTCGGCCACGTCCAGGGTGTAGGCTCGGGTCGTGACAAATATTATCAAAGTTAAAGAATGAAATCCAGTTTATCAACTTGCCAATAGTGGAGAAGCCTGAAATCTCATCAAGGGTGTTCAAAATTTTATATACCATCAGAATGATGCATAACAGTCACTTTCTATAATAACATTTCACTATAATAAACATGTTTCATGTAAAATCGATCTTTCATGTTATGTTTTATTATATATTTTTTGAAACAATATTTCTCTACAACAATCAAAAAATATCAGAACAAATAATGTTGTTATTGAGTTGTTTGACATTTACACGTACAAAAAAAGACATATATATGCAGTTTAATAAACAATATGCATCTTTTGGTTAATGTTGTTCAACTGATCACTCTTCAGCCAAAATGTTGACTTTCGTCAATATTTCTTGAATTTAGAACTTAATTAGTCCATAAAAAATTTGGACTTAATCCCATAAAATTTTGTATGTCTACACTTACCAAACTAGGTAAGCTAGTCATATAGCTTAGAAACTCTGAATAGTTGTTTGAACAACAAGTTATATTTACGTACCACTAGTGCCAATATTGACATGTTGGGAACAATGAAAGAAATAACTGATTATAGTCTTTCTACTTTAGGTTGAGTATGACTCTGCCAATGCTTGCCTTTACAAATTAGTGAGTATAAATAAGGCTAAAAATAAGAGGTCTCAAGTTTGTGCCTTATTAGAATCGTGAAATTCTAGATAGGGTATGTTTCATATATAGTGAAACCTATATAGCGTGAATTTAGATTAGTTGGACCACTGAATTTTCAATATCGATCATGTAAAGCAAAAAAGAAAAGGAATATATAGTAAAACCTACTGCATTTTAAACTCAGAATACACAATTTCTAAGTTGCTAGTCGTGCCAACAAATTAGAATGATTATACATCTTCTCACTATGTAAAGCCTTCCTCTCTGTTCCTTGAGAAACCTTCCAAGTTTTCCACTTGATATCCTCTCTTTCGAATTCTCATATGTAGCAGTATTTCTCCTCCTCATTTTGGTTGGTAATTTTGCTTGCAAATTGTAAATATTGGTTTACTCGATTAAAAGAAATTGAACCATAGAGTTTGGATTTGAAATGCAAGGAGGAGGTCTTCTTATAGAGGAAGAACAAGGGGTGTGGTCCAAACTTTCAAACTCCCAAATCTGCAACATTTTTTAACTATAATTGCCAAACTAGGATTTTAAGTACATGGGTTTAATGTTTTAGATTATTGATAAATTATATATATTTATATATATATCCTGTTCATTTTTACTTCTTCACTTTGAATTTTGCATGTCATTTGAGAAACGATGATCAATATGAGTATTTTACTATACTATCCATACTAATAGTATTAGATCTTGGAAACTGATTTGGTGAATAACTAATTATAATGTTGAGGGTAAAACATGAAAAAAATAATTATTTTTTCTTAATATGTTTAAAGTGACAAGTAAAAGTGAAATTCTATTTTTGAAATAGTGAACAGGTAAAAGTAAGAGGAGAATGTATAAGATATGCATCAAAATTATCGAGTTATGCCGAATCAATAATCTAAAGGGTAGTTCCTCCCTTGTTCAACTAAACGAGAGGGCATTAGTCGAATATTGAGACAGATTAAGAATTTAACTTGACAAATTAATTTTTATTTCCTCTGTCCCAACTTATATGACTTACTTTCTCTTTTAATCAGTCCCAAAAAAAAAATGACACATTTCTATATTTGGTAACAATTTAACTTTAAAACACTCATTTTACCCTTAATGAAATGATTTATAGTCATACAAATATCTATAAATTATTTTAGACCACAAGTTAAATTTTTTTTTTTTTCTTAAACTCAGTGTCAAGTCAAATTAACTCATATAAATTGAAATGGAGGGAGTAATATTTTTATCATTGAACACATTATACTCTTAATATTATGAGTTCAATATTTAATAACTCTGCCCTCTGCAATCCAATTTACGTGAACCATTTTCATACTTAAGTTGTTTCAAAGAAATGATACATTTTTATATTGAGAAACAATTAAACTTACAACTTTCTATTTTATCTTTAACGAGATGATTTGTAGGAATACAATTGTCAATGACTTGTTTCATACCACCACAATATTTTTTTTTAAAAATCTTTCTTTTTTAATTTCACTATGCAATTAAACTATCAAAGTACATCACATAAATAGAAAGAGAAAAAGTATTAAAGTTCTAGTGATTCATCATATTTATTATTATTATTAGTGTCGGAGTTATTCAGTTTCAGTTAAAAGTTACATGAATAGACTTAGAGGTGAGTGATCTTAAATTTTTTAACTTCACTCATCTTATGAGCAAAACACTAATTTTTTAATTAATTTAAAATCGATAAATTTTTAAGGCTTTTGACTTATAAGTTAAAAATAAAAAATCAATCCATACTGATACACACTATAAGAAGGGACCAAAAATTTAACATCATCTATTTTCAAAATCATTGAATATAATTTCCCCAATGAGTCCATTTTGGTACAGGGCCCCATGACCCCAAACCCAAACCATACTTGGAATCTAAGCCTTGAAATTCTCTTCAACAATATTAAGGTTAGCATTATTCAAGACCATGAGGATAACTTGGTCGGCCATATAAGAATAACAAAGCATATTTTACGAAATAGTTTTAGAAACACTTCATTTGTTTTAATACTAGTGCTTGTTATTTATTGAAAATTTGTTCCTTAGCCAAATATATATATTTTTAGTGTCTTGAAGAACTTTTTGTTTTGATTAGACAAATATCTTTTAACAAATGAAATAGAATTGATTCAACTTAAGAGACTTTTTTTTTTTAAAATCTATTTATCAATAATATACTATACAAGATTATACACATATATTATATAAATGATTTATATATATTCTGACTATTTAATTTAAGTGATTGAATATGTGAGCATTTAAATTACACAAATTATAGGAGAGACAAGCAGGAGACAGAGCAATCTTCAAATTCCTAGGAAATCAGAGAACATGTGTTTAGAGAAAAGAGGGCAATGGTTTAACATGTTTTGTTCCTTAGCCTCCAATTTTGCAACCTCCCAACTCCACACCCAAAAAGAAAATATTTACTAAATATGAAGTATGGGTTAATTTTGTATTAGAAAAAATATTATTTATAATAAAAACATAATACTTTTCTAATAAATTTATATTATTTTATTCTCTTGAGAAATATTTTTCCAAATAAAAAAAAAACAAAGAAAGTTTTTTTGCCTTTTTACATTATGTCTACCTACCTTCACATTATTTTATTCTTTTTAACTTCTGTGCATTATTTTTTTTCAAAATTTTTGATAAGTTAGAGTAGCTCTCTGTTAAAAATAGGAATTAATAGTCTAAGAGTGTTGAACAAAATGAATTGTAATTTTATTTTTTTAAGTTTTCAAGCATTGCAGTCAGAGGTGGCTCAACGTAATTGGAGACCTAAAGCAAAATTTTAATTAGAGGCCTAAAATCTTGATAAACTTTATATATATATATATTAATTTAAAATTTATTTTTCTTATATTTTTTAGATGCAAATTGTTACTTATTATTTTTTTTAATAAATAATTTCTTCAAATTTTTCTCTTCAGTCATTATTTTTTGATAAAATTTTATCAGTTTAACGTTGAAAATCATCCCTCATCGAGGCAAACATTATATGACTTGGTAACATAATTCTATAAGTAATACGTTGATAAATTTTAAATAAAGATAAGAGTTAAAATCGTAGATCCGATTCAAGAAGTTGACAACTTAGTCCCCACTTTAATATGCTTGTTGTAATGCTAGAAATTTAGAAGAAATAAGAAAAGCATTAGCAATTCACTTTGTTTAAATCTTTTCGACTATTGATTCATATTTTTGATAGAGTAATACTCTAACTTATTAAAAATTGAAAAGAAAAGAAGAAGAGTACAAATGAGCTAAAAAGAATAAAATAATGTAAGTGTTAGTGGAGAGAATATAATGAGGCAAAACAATATTTACTTGATTTCTTCTGATATTGAATGGGGTTAAAGAGAAAAAAATATAAAATAATATATTTAAAAAACACACTTTTTATCATAAATAATTAATTTTTAATTAAAAATTTAACATACAATTTATTCTTAGTAAAAATTTGAGGCCCTAAAAATTAGAAGCCTAAGGCCTTATTATTTCTTAAAGCATTGAGCCGCCTTGATTGCAACAAGCATATTAAAATAGGTTGTACTAAATTATCAACTTTTTGAATCAAATTTCATGATTCTAACTTTATTATTGTTTATCTAAATTTTATCAATTTATTACTTATAAAATTATATTAACAATTCTTATAATGATTGCCTCATTGAAAGAATGTTTGTCAACAAGTTGATAAAATCGTACTTACAACTATTAATTGGAAAAAAAGTATTTGAAGAAATCGATTATAAAAAAATATTAAGTAATAATTTTGCATCTAAAAGTTAGAAAATTAAATTTCAAATAAAACATATATAAAAAAAATTTAGATTTTAATCCTCCAACTAAAATTTTATTTTACGTCTTCAATTGTGATACTGAAGTCATGGATTAGCTTCTCTTTACTAAGTAATTGGTATGCATATGCAATTTTTAGTTTTAATAAGGCCAAACACATAAGAGATTTTTAAATTTGGGCTCAATTTTTTATTTTGACAGTTTAACTTAAGGTCGTTTTCTAGTTAGAATTAGATATAGAAATCAGTGCTAGCACGGGCTCAACATATCTTTTTCTTTTTTTCTCAGTTGATGTGATATAGATAAAATTTGAACAATCAACTAAATTTTTTAATATTTTTTGTTGTTAATTATTGTGATGTATAGAATTTTTATGTAATTTTTAAATAATATATGTTTCTCTCCTTGTTTCAATTTATATGACACTAATAGAATTTAGACAACCAAATTTTTTTTTTTACGTTTTTAAAATTTTTAAGTTATTAGTTGTTGTAATTTATGATACGTTTTACGTCATTTTCAAATAATATAGGATATTTTCCCTTTTCTAATTTATGTAGCACTAAAAGTTTTTGAAAGCAATTCCGACATAAAAGCTTTTAAGTTTTTTTTAATAAAATTTTTATATTTGAAAACTTAATTAAAAAAAATCATAAATCACAATAATTAACAATTAAAATATTTAGAAGACATATAAAAAATTGATAATTTTTTTTATTAACTCTCAAATTCTAACCATACTATATAGATTGATAACTCTTACACTCTGTTTGGATCATTGTTGCCCATTGTTTCATAATGTACTGTATTATATTGTACTCTATTGTACTGTATTGTATGGTAGACACAATGTTTGGCTAGACTGTATTGTTTGCTACTGTTTAATAACATTTTTATTGTTTGGTTTGACTGTATCGTATTGTATTGTAATTTATAAATTTACTAAAATATCCTTAATTATTCTAGGGTAGGTGGTTTGACTAGAATAAAATAATATAGGGTAAAGGGTAAAATAGTATTATGAAATATTATGTAAGGATATAATTGAAAAAAGAAATTAAGTAACAATGGGAACACACCAAAACGGTTGTTCCATAAAATGGGGGTTTTCATTGTTACGTAACAACAAAATTTAACAATACGATACAATACATTTTAATCAACAATCAAAACAAACATTGTAGGTATGGTAACGATACAATACAATACAATGGGTAACAATGATCCAAACAAAGTGTTAGTTAAATCAATAAATTTCTACTATTTAGATTAATATATAGTGTTATTTTATCATAGATACACATGTATGTCCTCAAAGTTGTCCTCGTCTGTCTTAGATACACAAATATATGTCATTAATACACAGATACATTGATATACACACGTATCGACTCAAAGCTGACCACTTAGATTTCTTAGAGTAAAAAATAAAGAAAAGATATATTTATCAAATACATATATGTGTAGTAGAAAGAAGAAGAGAAGGGCTAAAAAGGAGAAAATATACGATTGATGCAAACCAAAAAAACATAATACAAGAAAAGGGCTATTAAGGAAGAGGAAAGAGGGAGAACAAATATACAATTGATACAAACTCACACAAAGTCAAAATACAAGAAAAAGGCTAAAGAGAAAAACGAGATTAAGAGAGAGTGGAAAGAGATGCTAGAAAAAGTGAACTAATGTTATACTCCCTCCGTCCACTTTTAATTGTCATGTTGCGTTTTTCGAAAGTTAATTTGACTAATTTTCAAACTTAAATTAGATTGCATTAATTCGATATTTTAAACAAAAAATTAAGATATTCAAAAAATTTGCATATCAATTTGATGAAAAAATACATTATAAAATGTTAGTCAAATTTTTTTATAGGTCGACTCTAAAATTAGAAATTTTGACAATTAAAAGTGGATGAAGGAAGTATTATATATATATATATATATATATTTATTTATATATATATATATATATATATACACACACTTAAGTATAGTTATATAGTAAATATATAACACATATTTGCTATACTATATAATTTTCTCTTCTTTTATTGAATATTTTAGCCAAATTAATGTGACTGAAGTCCACACACTTTATTTTGTTTAAGGGTTTGTTTTATGATTTGGCCTTAAATAAAGCTTTAAAGGAATTCTACTATAAAATACTCAAAAGACTTTAATTCTTCTTTAAATATATTATTTTAAATTAGGTGTTATTGTTTAAATATCGTTACTCTCTCTACTTAATAATATTTGTTCATTATTGACTTTGCACACTTCTTAAGAAACTATATATAAATAGAAGAGTAAATTTACTATATCACCATTTGAATATAATAAATACAATGTCTTGAAAAATGCAATAGAGAAATAATTATAATTAATGATAAGGGTAAATTAGGAACTAAGTATAAAATTATTCATTGATTTCATAAAGTGGAGAAATATTGTTGGACATCTCAAAATAGTATAGTGGACAACTATTGTTGAACGAAAGGAGTATTGAGCAAACATTTTTATTGAACATTCTATCTCCCATGAGTCTTTCGGAAATAACATCTTTACCTTCATAAGATACTAGCTGATAAGATTTATGTATATTTTATTCTCTCCAGACCACTTAGCGGGGCTCCATTGGGTATGATATAATAATATTTAACAGGAATAGACCAGTAGTTCATAACACAAGAAATGGGGCTACGAAAGAGAAAACCAGTAGACAATATAAATACAGATTAAATTACAGACAATTGCCAAAATTTTACAAGTAATTGTTTGTCCTTATAAAACATCCCTCCTTCCCTTAAATCAATCAAATTGCAAATGTTAAATGTTCCTAGTAATTAGTAACAGTGATGAATAATAGAGTGACAAGAATAAACAAGAAAATCTTTGTTTTAATTGGCAATTAAAAGATTCCAATCTAGGTTAGCTTCGAAATGTACAATCCAATGAATAGGTATATTTCTATGACGACTACATAAGTGCATACTCACCGTCTTAGGCAACATTTGGAATATCAAGACTTAATGATTCTAAGTTCAGTTAATCAATAAGTATATTGATGCATAAATATTAAAGAGAGTTTAGTGTACAAAAGATCCCACGTTAATAGGTGTAATTGACAAAACATCGAATTAAATATTCAATAAGATAATTCTCTTTCGATTATACTAAAGTTTGTAGATCGTTTCAAAAGTGAGTATCCTTTTTTAGATTTGGCATGTCTCCCATCTATATTACATGTTCCAAACTCCAAAGGAGAGTCCAAGAGGTAATTAAGAAGTCAAAATTAAGATGATTGATAGTATTATAAGTTCGAATTTCAATCATTCAAATAAAATTGTGACTGCTAGGCCCTGACGGCCTAGTCTCTTCATATATCATTCGTTTCATGAGGAATATTTTTTTTGACAGATTAGGTAAGATGTCAGCCCATAAGATTTACTTGTTATTTTTATTGGGTTTTAAAAGGTGTGAATGGAAAATGAAGAGTTGTGATTTTTTTTTATGAAGAGTTGTGACTTTTATGAAAAATTGTAACTTTTATGAAAGGTTGTGACTTTTCCAAAGGGTTGTGACCTTTCTGGTAAGGCACAATAAGAACATTTTCACACTACCCTTTGTTTTCTATAAATTGAGGGATGTCCTCTCATTTTAAAAGAATCAATTTCTGGACTTCTTCTACTACTACTAAATCTAGTATTCTAAGTGTATTTTACTGCCGTTGAGTGGTTCACTGACACCATAATTTTAGGTATCGATACACTGGTGAGTAAGATCGTTCTATCCTAGGAGGATATATTCCATTAACCTCGGGTACTTGAGGGGAATAATTTCCTTAAGGGGACACTGTGCATTCAGTGGGCTCGATTTTCTTCTTTAAGAAAAATATTTTATATATTGTTTCTAATCTGGTTCTGATTCTATTTTCTCTACTAGTTTTAATTTTCTAGTTTTGAAAATACTCTTTAAACTTTGTTGTTTCTTATCAAGTTTTTCAAAGTTTTTATTTTAAGTATCTTAGGAATACAAGATGAACAACAATCTTAAGGAAATTATTATACTGTTGGTACTTCTTGTATTCTACTGATTGAGGGAAACAAATCATGGAAGTAGAAGATTAATGCACTACTTCTCCAGAATTTGGTGCTTTGTTTAGCAAGGTCGAAGTGAGAATGTACTAGAAGAATTGGTGGTATTTCGGTTAAAGATTACACCAGGTGGCCTTCTTATTATTTATTTAAGGAGGAAAATGATTTCTAAAAGTTAACAATTTTGATAATTATCATGTATGTCTTTGGAAAAAGATCTGCAAACCATATGGTTTTTGAATTAATTTTTCTTGGCAAATAGTGTTGCCTTTAAAAAATTTTAGTTTGCAGAATAAGATTTGCATATTTTAGAGATAGTATGTCAAAATGTTATAGTTGGAAGGCTATTTGAAAAGAAAAGCATATCTATGTGATAATTTAAGAATATGTTTTATTCTGTTGGAGACTAAAAAAACTTTTGTAGTTTTGTACTCCATGTGAAATTTGATTTGTGTGTGATTTTTGTAAACTAAAAACTTTTGTAGTTTTCTACTCTGGATAAATTAGACTATGCAATTGGTTTGAAGAATATGAAAACTTCACATAATAAGTTAGTGTTGTACTTTTGATTTTCTATAAACTTCACTGTTATATAGAAACAAATTGTACAATTGTTTTTATCTTTATTGTTAGTATTCTAAATACTAAGTGGTATGTCTATTTGTGATAGAGAAAAAATACCAGTAACTTAGAGTTTGTGATTTTGTGCCTCTATGGAATGAACTTTAACATTGTGTAAAGATTGTCAAAGGGAATTGAAGCACTATAATTCTTTTGTAGAATAATATTTTCAAAAGAGGTTTCATGTTCCCAATGACATTTTGATAGCATGATAAAAAATATGTGGAAAAACTATTTTCAAATACTTGAAAAAATATATTTGAGATCATATTTAAAATGTGGGGTTCTTTGCTTATGACAAAGAAAAAATTAGACTTAGTGTCTAATTTAAATTTGGAGCACAAGATATGAAATTCGATGATGCTTTTGTATTATGTTAGACCCACAAAATTCTTGGAGTATATTTGATATTGTAGTCGTTGAGTTTCTCTTTTACTAGTATATGGTATGACTAGTATGACACTACCAAATTATATATATACTTGTTCAAAATGATTGTGTTCTTTTATGAAAAAGTATCACTTAAAATGTTGTGATTTTTCATGAAAAGATATGTCTATTAAATATAACTATTTGTATAGACATGAAAATTGGTGAATAGTCATTTGTCATGTTTTGTAAAGAAGCATTTGGACTATATTACCTTTATTGGACCCGGTGAAACTTTGTTCATGGGTAGTTCTATAACAATCCAATTGAAAGTTATGGAAAGGTCCTTCTGAAAAGGACATTTGACAAGGTGCTGACTCTAACCAATGTTTGTATCACACAAAATTGTAAGAAGTAGGAATAAAATATTTGTGAGAAAAATCTACCTCACGGAGAGCTGTTCAAACTCAATATTTTTATTTGTTCTTACTTGCTTGAGTCAAACTGTTTGTGACATGAACACTTGGGACATGTCAATTACAAAATCTTGCAAGGAAAACTGATAAACTTAGAAGTTTTGTCTAACTTTGAGTGCAATAAATAAAAATGTCAAGTTTGTGTTGAATCTAAGTATGCTAAGCATTCTTATAAATCTGTTGAAAGGAATTCTAATCCTTTAGAGTTGATTTACACTGATATTTTCGATGTGAAGTCAACACCATCTCGTGGTGGGAAAAAGTATCTCATAACTTTTATTGACAATTGCATTTGATACGGTTGTCTATTTGTTGAATGGTAAGGATGAAGCAATAGAAACGTCTAGGCAATATAAAATTAAAGTTGAAATCAGTTGGCAAAAAGATAAGAAGTGATAGGGATGGAGAATATAAATCTCATTTTTGCAGAAATATGATTGGAAAGTGGATTTATCCATCAAACTACTGCCCTATTCACCTCAATCTAATGGAATTGCAGAATGAAAAAAAAACTGAACTTTGAAGGAAATGATGGCTACATTACTTATAAGTTCAGGTTTACCATAAAATTTGTGTGGAGAAGCTATCTGTAACACCCCGCTATTTGAAAGAGCTAAAAATTTGGAAGAACCATTTTTGGAAAGAATGAAAATCTGAAATTTGGCAAGTATGTTAAGTATGAATTTTGGGTCAACTTCAAACGACCATAACTCCTAGTATAGGATGAGTTAGGTGTGCTAAAGAATATCAAATGAAAGGTCTTTGAATTATCTTTCCAACGCCACCGAGTTTGCTAATTTTCAAGTTCGTATGAGAGAGATATGCCCGTTTGAAGTCGGGCTGTCCGGATAAGGAAAGTCAACCGGATTTTAGAGGAGTATTTTGGTCTTTTCATTACCCATTTAAATTATTTCATTTTTAGTAAGTTATTTGAGGTCTAAACTGAGTTAGTTCAGTTTACGCAATGAAGAATAACGCTAGGGCTTTGAGAGAAGAGAAAAGAGGAGAAAAGAGGAGAAAAAAAGAGGAAAGTCAAGGCGTTCTTGGAGATTTCTTGCGGAATCGAAGTCGTTTCGCCAAGGGTTGATCCCTAAAGAGGTATGTGAGACTTTCATAGCGTTGGGTTCGTTCACCCACGCTCCAATCATGTTTATTTCAGTGAAATTTATTTCTAGAAAGTTGAAGGTTGATGATCTTGAATTGTGTTCTTGAAATTGGCTTTCATTCTTGAGTTTGGATGGGATTGTTGAGTTCTTGCTGAAATCGTGTCAATTTTTGAGTCGTTTATGAGTAGATTCTTGTATACATGTACTGGGTATCTTAATCTAAAGAGAAATTGAGAAAAAGAATCGAATTTAGGTGAATTGGGGTTAGAAAACGAAGAAGGAAAAAGTTGGGAAGAAACTGGGTACCAGGTCCGCGTCGCGGACCTGTTCCTCAGAATTGGAACTTTTCTCTGCGCGTCGCGGACCCCTCTGCCTCAAAATTTATTTTACGACCAAATATTAAAATGCATCTCCGCGTCGCGGACTTGTTCCCAGATAATATTTTCTTGACCGTTTCTCATGATTAACTATCTAGAAACACTCCTAATCATCAAGATATCTTTCCTATCACAAATCATAACCTTGAATTCATAATTCAAATTCAAGGTAGAGTTAAGAGTCAAGTCTTGAGAGTTCCTCGAGCCATTTTAAGAAGTCTTTTACAAATATTTTAAACTTGTTTTAATACTCAAACATTGAGATTGAGAAAGAGTAGAGCCGAGTTCATTTTCTTTAAAATGTTATGAGGGGACTACGTATTCCCAAAGAGTAAATGTTTTCACATTTAAGATGAGAGGAAACACCGATTTCCAAAAGAGTTTTCATGAGTAGTTTTGAGTTCCATCTCTTTTAAGAAATAAGATTTTTGAGTAATAACCTCAAATCAAAACGAAAGAGATATGTTTTTAAACATATGAGCTGAGTAATTTTGGGAGTAGTATTGAGCACCAATATGGGGACGAGTTCATAATAACTCAAGTCTCCATAAACCATGTAGCCAATGTGGATAGAAAGGGTTATACCTTTTAGATGATTCCTTAATGTTTTTTAGCATAGACTAGTGGATCCACTTAGTTGAGGCGCTATATATACCGGCAAGTTCTAGGACAGTTCTGGCAGCGTGGGCGAGACGTTGTATCATCACATAGCTCATAGTGATGGTTGTCGGTTAGAGAAACTCTCACAGAAGTATATTACTTTATCATGTATATATATATACATTGAATTGTTATTATATTTTTCAATACATTGAGTTGCTACCTACTGTTTAAATATTTTATATAAACTGCATCTTTACTGTTGTTTATTTATGCATTGAGTTGAGTAAAGGTGAGGTAAGTGTTTATTTCAGAATTCAGTTCAAGCTTATGTCAAGTTTAGTTTTCCCCTCGCATGATCGTACATTCAATATACTGATTCCATTTGGCCTGCATCGTTTTATTATGCAGATACAGGTAATCAGGATCAACATCCAATGCCTCGTTGATCCAGTCGAACACTCAGAGTCTTTTGGTGAGCCTCCTTGCTTTTCGGAGGATCCCTTTTATTGCTTTGTTTATTTAAATTGTTAGGATGATCGGGGGTCTTGTTCCGATATCCCTCATAGTATTATAGGCTTCATATACAGTTAGACGTTTTAGTTCATTAGTCTTATTTCATTTCAGCTGTTTTGTTTTGTTATAAGACTTGAGTTGCCTTATTGGCCAGTTGAATGTTTCCTTTATAACATTTGAGTTTATTACATGAATTTATCTTTGTTGATTAAGTCTTTCGCTGAGAGTTAAGTCAGGCCAGGGGTTCGCTTGGGGCCAGCAATGGTTCTCCAGTGCCAGTTCCGCCCAGGGTGTAGGCTCGGGGTGTGACAAACTTGGTATCAGAGCACAGAGTTCAAGAGTCCTATGGAGTCTATGAAGTCGTGTCTGTAGAGTCCTAGTTATCGGTGTGAAGCGCGCCACATCTATAATTAGGAGGCTGCAACATTTAGGAACTATCTCACTTCTTTCATACTCATTTCGTGCGATAGATTTTATCTCTAAAAAGTTTTTTCTAATTCGTGTTTGCGCGTATCTTTCAGATCATGCCTCCACGAAGATCTATCAGAGGTCGTCCTGCTAGGAGGAATGTTGAGTAACAAGGGGTACCTAATGCACCTGAAGTGCAACCCCAAGGAAAGGTCACCAATGCTGAGTTTCGTGAAGCTATCCGGGTGTTAAGTCAAGCTGTGACCAATCAAGTCTGGCAACAGAGAGGAGTTTGACAGGAAGGGGCTGATACTTCAAGGATCCGCGAGTTCTTAAGGATGAATCCTCCAAGTTTCACTGGTTCAAGCATCACTAAGGATCCAGAAAACTTTGTTGAAGAGCTTCAGATAGTTTTTGAGATTATGCATGTTACTGATGCTGAGAGAGTGGAACTAGCTGCATACCAACCGAAGGGTGTCACTAGAATCTGGTTTGATCAATGAAAGAAGAATAGAGCTGAGGGTGCACCACTTGTGAGTTGGGCTATGTTTGAGGAGGCCTTCTTGGGGTGTTTCTTTCCCCAGGAACTGAGAGAAGCAAAGATACGAGAATTCCTTACTCTTAAGCAGGAATCTATGAGTGTTTACGAATACAGCCTTAAGTTCACCCAACTTTCCCCATATGCTCCGGAGATGGTTGCGGGTATAAGGAGTAGGATGAGTCTGTTTGTTGCTGGGTTGTCTCGTCTGTCAAGTAAAGAAGGCAAGACAGCTATACTGATAAGAGATATGGACATAGCGAGGTTGATGATTCATGTGCAGCAGGTTGAGGAGGATAAGCTGAGGGATACAAAAGAGTTCAGAAATAAGAAAGCTAAGACATCAGGGAATGAGTCCGGACAGCAGAAGAGTAATGCCAACCGGTCATCATTCCAACAAAAGCAAAAGGGACCTGCACTATCATCTGCTAGTGCCCCTGCACCAAGGAACAAAAGTGAGTACAATAGTCAGAATTCACAGAATTTCAGAGCTAGACCTGCACAGTTTCAAGGTAGTGTGGCACAAGGAGGTAACTGGGCTCCTGCATGTGCTAAATGTGGTAGAAACCACCCCGGAACATGTCATGATGGCTCCACTGGTTGTTTCAAGTGTGGTCAAGAGGGCCACTTCATGAAAGAGTGTCCAAAGAACAGGCAGAGCAGTGGAAATAGGGGCAATAGAGCCCAATCTTCTTCAGTTGCTCCACCAGACAGGGCTGCACCTAGATGAGTTACTTCGGGGACTTGCGGAGGAGCAAACCGCCTATATGCTATCACTAGTCACCAAGAGAAAGAGAATTCGCCAGATGTTGTTACTGGTATGATCAAAGTCTTTACTTATGATGTTTATGCCTCGTTAGATCCAGGAGAGGGTCTATCTTTTGTGACTCCTTATATTGCGATAAATTTTGATATTCTTCCTGAGCAACTTCTTGAGCCCTTCAGTGTTTGTACACCTGTTGGTGAGTCTATTCTAGCTGAGAGAGTTTATCATGATTGTCCAATTTCCGTCAATCACATGAACACCATGGCTGACTTAGTTGAGTTAGGTATGGACTGGCTTCATGCCTTTTATACCTCAGTCGATTGTAGATTTCGAGTTGTTAAGTTCCAATTTCCTATGAGCTAGTTATTGAGTGGAAAAGTAGTTCAGCAGTGCCTAAGGGTCGTTTTATTTTGTACCTTAAGGCGAGAAATTTAGTTTCCAAGGGTTGTATCTATCACTTAGTCTGAGTTAACGACTCTAGTGTTGAGACAACCCCTATTCAGTAAGTTTTAGTTGTTAGTGAGTTTCCAGAAGTCTTTCCAGACGATCTTCCAGGAGTCCCTTCTAAGAGAGAAATAGACTTCGGTATACATATTCTTCCCGATACTCGTCATATCTCTATTCCGCCATATAGAATGGCTCCAACAGAGTTGAAAGATTTAAAAGAGCAGTTGAAAGATCTTCTTGAGAAAGGTTTTATTCGACCAAGTGTCTCACTTTGGGGCGCTCCAGTCTTATTTGTGAGAAAGAAAGATGGTTCTCTTAGAATGTGTATAGATTACCGTCAGTTGAACAAGGTTACTATCAAGAATAAGTATCCTCTTCCGAGAATTGATGATCTCTTCGATCAACTTCAGGGTGCTACTTATTTTTCTAAAATAGACCTCAGATCTGGCTATCATCAGTTGAGAGTAAGAGAAAGTTATATCCCTAAGACAGCTTTCAGGACCCGCTATGGTCACTATGAGTTCCTAGTTATGTCCTTTGGTTTGACTAATGCCCCTACAACATTCATGGACCTTATGAACAGAGTATTCATGCCTTATTTTGATATGTTTGTTATCGTATTCATTGATGACATCCTAATCTATTCGAGGAGTGAGGAAGATCATGCTAGTCATCTCAGAATAGTTCTCCAAACTCTCAAGGAGAAGGAGTTATATGCTAAGTTTTCTAAGTGTGAGTTTTGGCTTGAGTTTATGGCATTTTTAGGCCATATTGTTTCCGGTGAGGGAATTAGAGTTGATACTCAAAAGATAGAGGTAGTGTAGAATTAGCCTAGACCCACCTCTCCAACTGATATTAGGAGTTTCTTGGAATTGGCTGGCTATTATAGAAGGTTCGTCGAAGGGTTCTCATCTATTTCATCTCCTTTGACTAAGCTGACTCAGAAAACAGTTAAGTTTCAATGTTTTGAAGCTTGTGAGAAAAACTTTCTGGAATTGAAAAAACGGTTGACTACTGCCCTAGTATTGACCTTACCAGAGGGTATGCAAGGCTTTGTGGTTTATTGTGATGCGTCCATATTTGGTTTGGGTTGTGTGTTAATGCAGAATGGCAAGGTTATAACTTATGCCTCCAGACAACTTAAGATTCACGAGAGGAATTACCCAACCCATGATTTAGAGTTGGTTGTTGTAGTATTTGCTTTGAAAATATGGCGCCATTATCTTTATGGTGTTCATGTGGATGTGTTCACCGATCACAAGAGTCTTCAGTATGTGTTTAGTCAGAAAGAGCTTAATCTCAGAAAGAATAGATGATTGGAATTACTCAAGGATTATGACATGAGTATTCTCTATCACCCAGGTAAGGCTAATGTTGTTGCTGATGCTTTGAGCAGATTGTCTATGGGTAGTACCGCCCATTTTGAGGAAGACAAGAAAGAGTTAGCAAAAGATGTGCACAAACTAGCATGATTAGGAGTTCGTTTAATGGATTCCAACGAAGGAGGAGTGGTGGTGATGAATGGGGCTGAATCATCATTAGTGTCTGAAGTTAAAGAGAAACAAGAACAAGATCCTATTTTTCTTGAATTGAAGGCAAATGTTCATAAGCAAAAAGTAATGGCTTTTGAATAAGGGGGAGATGGTGTATTGAGGTATCAAGGTAGATTGTGTGTACCAAAGGTGGATGAACTCCAAGAGAGGATCATGGAGGAAGCTCATAGCTCCAGATATTCTATCCATCCGGGTTCCACAAAGATGTATCGTGATTTGAGAGAGGTGTATTGGTGGAGTAGTATGAAGAATGTCATTGCAAAGTTTGTTGCTAAGTGTCCGAATTGTCAACAAGATAAGGTAGAGCACCAGAGGTCCAGGGGTATGGCTCAGAATATAGAGATTCCAGAATGGAAGTGGGAGATGATCAATATGGATTTTACTACATGATTACCACGGTCTCGTAGACATCATGATTCGATATGGGTGATTGTAGATCGAATGACTAAATCAGCCCATTTCTTACCGGTAAAGACTACCCATTCAGCACAAAATTATGCTAAGTTGTATATTCAAGAGGTAGTCAGACTACATGGAGTTCCAGTGTCGATTATTTCAGATAGAGGTGCAAAATTTACTGCACAATTCTGGATGTCATTCCAGAAAGGTTTGGGTTTGAAGGTGAACTTGAGTACTGCTTTTCATCCTCAGACTGATGGTCAAGCAGAGCGCACTATTCAAACGTTAGAAGATATGTTGAGGGCTTGTGTGATTGATTTCAGGGGGAATTGGGATGATCACCTACCTCTCATTGAGTTTGCTTATAATAATACTTAACACTCTAGCATCCAAATGGCTTCGTATGAGGATCTTTATAGGAGAAGATGCATATCTCCTATTGGATGGTTTGAGGTTGGTGAAGCTGGGTTGATAGGACCAGATTTGGTTCATGAAGCTATGGAGAAAGTGAAAGTTATTCAAGAGAGGTTGAAAACAGCGCAGAGTCATCAGAAATCCTATACAGATGTTAGGAGAAGAGACTTAGAGTTTGAAGTACATGATTGGGTTTACTTGAAAGTTTCACCCATGAAGGGTGCTATGAGATTTGGTAAAAAGAGAAAATTTAGTCCCCGATATATTGGTCCTTACAGGATATCCAAGAGGATTGACAATGTAGCTTATGAGTTAGAGTTACCCTAAGAGTTAGCAGCGGTTCATCCGGTATTTTACATTTTGATGTTGAAAAAGTGTATGGGCGATCCTTCACTTATCACACCTACTGAAGATATTGGTATTAAGGATAACTTATCTTATGAGGAGATTCCTGTTCAGATTTTAGATCGTCAAGTTTGCAAGTTGAGGACCAAGGAAGTAGCATCAGTCAAAGTTCTGTGGAGAAATCAATTTGTTGAGGAAGCTACTTGGAAAGCTGAGGAGGACATGAATAAGAGGTACCCACATCTCTTCGAGTCGAGAGGAAGTCCAAATTAAGGTACTAATCCTTTTCTTGGCATTTACTTTAAGTTGACATGTTGTAGTTATATTTTGCTTTTTGGGTGTTTGAGCTGGATGTTAGATGTTACACTCTTAGCCTACTAAGAGTAATCTCATTCGAGGATGAATGCTCCCAAGGGGGAGATATTGTAACACCTCGCTATTCGAAAGAGCTAAAAATTTGGAAGAACCATTTTTGGAAATAATGAAAATCTGAAATTTGGCAAGTATGTTAAGTATGAGTTTTGGGTCAACTTCAAATGACCATAACTCCTAGTATAGTATGGGTTAGGTGTGCTAAAAGATATCAAATGAAAGGTCTTTGAATTATCTTTCCAACGCCACCGAGTTTGCTAATTTTCGAGTTCGTATGAGGGAGATATGCTCATTTGAAGTCGGACTGTCCGGATAAGTAAAGTCAACCGGATTTTAGAGGGGTATTTTGGTCTTTTCATTATCATATTAAATTATTTCATTTTTAGTAAGTTATTTGGGGTCTAAACTGAGTTATTTCAGTTTACGCAATTAAGAATTACGCTAGGGCTTTGAGAGAAGAGAAAAGAGGAGAAAAGACGAGGAAAGTCAAGGCGTTCTTGGAGATTTCTTGCGGAATCGAAGTCGTTTCGCCAAGGGTTGAT
The DNA here is from genome assembly GCA_029582245.1 of Solanum etuberosum. Lineage (NCBI taxonomy): Eukaryota > Viridiplantae > Streptophyta > Magnoliopsida > Solanales > Solanaceae > Solanum > Solanum etuberosum. The sequence goes on along the minus strand of JAJONR010002329.1, from coordinate 47,805 downwards.
CCCTAAAGAGGTATGTGAGACTTTCATAGAGTTGGGTTCATTCACCCACGCGCCAATCATGTTTATTTCAGCGAAATTCCTTTCGAGAAAGTTGAAGGTTGATGATCTTGAATTATGTTCTTGAAATTGGCTTTCGTTCTTGAGCTTGGATGGGATTGTTGAGTTCTTGATGAAATCGTGTCGATTTTTGAGTCGTTTATGAGTAGATTCTTGTGTACATATACTGGGTATCTGAATCTAAAGAGAAATTAATAAAAAGAATCGAATTTAGGTGAATTGGGGTTAGAAAACGAAGAAGGGAAAAGTCGGGCAGAAACTGGGTAGTAGGTCCGCGTCGCGGACCAGTTCCTAAGAATTGGAACTTTTCTCTCCGCGTCGAGGAGAGGTCGCGGACCCCTCTGCCTCAAAATTTATTTTACGACCAAATATTAAAATGCATCTCCGCGTCGTGGATTTGCTCCAAGACAATGTTTTGTTGACCGTTTCTCATGATTAACTATCTAGAAACACTCCTAATCATCACGATATCTTTCCTATCACAAATCATAACCTTGAATTCATAATTCAAATTCAAGATAGAGTTAAGAGTCAAGTGTTGAGAGTTCCTCGAGTCATTTTAAGAAGTCTTTTACAAATATTTTAAACTTGTTTTAAGACTTAGGCATTGAGATTAAGAAAGATTAGAGCCGAGTTCATTTTCTTTAAAATTTTATGAAGGGACTATGTATTCCCAAAAAGTAAATGTTTTCACATTTAAGATGAGAGGAAACACCGATTTCCAAAAGAGTTTTCATGAGTAGTTTTGAGTTCCATCTCTTTTAAGAGATAAGCTTTTTGAGTAATAACCTCAAATCAAAGAGAAAGAGTGAGGTTTTAAAACATATGAGCTGAGTAATTTTGGGATAGTATTGAGCACCGATATGGGGATGAGTTCATAATAACTCAAGTCTCCATAAATCATGTAGCCATCGTGGGTAGAAAGGGTCATACTTTTTAGATGATTCCTCAAAAAAAATTTAGCATAGACTAGTGGATCCACTTAGTTGAGGCGTTCTATATCCCGGCAAGTTATAGGACAGTTCTGGCATTGTGGGTGAGACGTTGTATCATCACATAACTCATAGTGATGGTTGTCGGTTAGAGAAACTCCCACAGAAGTATATTACTTTATTATATATATATATACATTGATTTGTTATTGTATTTTTCAATACATTGAGTTGCTACCTACTGTTTAAATGCTTTAAATAAACTGGATCTTAATAGTTATTTATTTATGTATTGAGTCTAGTATCCATGAGTTGAGTAAAGTTGAGGTAAGTGTTTCTTTCAGAATTCAGTTCAAGCTTATGTCAAGTTTAGTTTTCCCCTCGCATGATCGTACATTCAATGTACTGATGCCATTTGGCCTGCATCGTTTTATGATGCAGATACAGGTAATTAGGATCAACATCCAGCGCCTCGTTGATCCAGTTGAGCACTCAGAGTCTTTTGGTGAGCCTCTTTGCTTTCCGGAGGATCCCTTTTATTGCTTTGTTTATTTTAGTTGTTAGGATGATCGGTGGTCTTGTCCCGACATCTCTCATAGTATTATAGGCTTCATAGACAGTTAGACGTTATTAGTTCATTAGTCTTATTTCATTTCAGCTGTTTTGTTTTGTTATAAGACTTGAGTTGCCTTATTGGCCAGTTGAATGTTTCCTTTATAATATTCTATTTTATTACATGAATTTATCTTTGTTGAGTAAGTCTTCCGTTGAGAGTTAAGCCAGGCCAAGGGTTCTCTTGGGGCCAACAATAGTTTTCCAGTGCCAGTGCCGCCGAGGGTGTAGGCTCGGAGTGTGACACTATCCTTACAGCAAAAGGGAACAACAAAAAGTTTTGTCTTTTAAAAAAGAAAGCAATAAAAAGTTTTGTTTGTTCAGGACACAATCTATTCCATATGAGAAATGGAAAGGAAGGAAATCCAACTTGAAATATTTCAAAGTGTGGGGGTGTCTAGCCAAAGTCCAAGTTCCTATTCCTAAAAGGATTAAAATAGGACTAAGACTCTGGACTGTAAAATTAGACTTGAGTAGTCTAGTGAAGGGTCTAAAAGACCTTGGAAATAACAAAGGGAGAATGTACTTAATAAAAAGATTCAGAGGTGTAGTAAATGTCAAAGGATATCTACTTTGTTCGGATCTGATTTTGTAACATTTTCTATGTCTTTTGTGGACTCATTCCTCTGGAAAGATGGTGTCAATAGTGATATTGATTCAATCTTGAGCAACCACATTGGAAGTTGATTGATCTTCTTCCAGGAAATAAACCTTTGGGTTCAAAGTGAATCTTCAGAAGGAAAATAAAAGTTAATGAAATTTTTGACAAATAAAAAGCAAGACTTTTTGTCAAAGACTTTAGACAAAAACAAGGTCTTGATTTTTTCGACACATACTCGCCAGTAACTAGAATTACATTCATTTGGATGTTAATTACATAAGCTGCGGTATATGACCTCCAAATTCATCAAATGAATGTGGAAACAATTTTCTTAACTGGAGAATTGGAGGAAGAAATTTACATGGAACATCCCGAGGGTTTTGTGGTTCCTGGTAAAGAAAAGAAAGTGTGTGAACTTTTTAAGTCACTTTATGGACTAAAAGAAGCACCCAAACAATGACATAAGAAATTTGACCAAACCATGTTGGCAATGGATTTAAGAATGATGGAAGTGATAAATGTGTTTACATTAAAATCACAAGATCATTGTTTGTTTGTATACTGGTGATATGTTGATCATCAGTAGAGACACTAATGGCATAAATGCTACTAAACATATGCTAGAAAGCAACTTTGATATGAAAGATCTTGGAGTTGCTGATGCGATCTTATGTATAAGAATCCGTAGAACTCCATAATGTTTAGCATTGTCACGGTCTCATTGCATTGAAAAGTTACTTGACTAGTTCAAATATTTGAATTTCAATATTGTCAAGACTCCAATAAATGTGAGCTTTGCATTTCAAAAGAGTGAAGGTGAAAGTGACTCACAATTGGATTGTGCTAGAGTATTGGGAAGTATGATGTATATCACGAAGTGTACGCGATCAGATATAGCATGTGCTATTAATGAATTGACTCGGTTCACGAATGATCTCAATCGAACTCATTGGATGACAATGAAAATATTATTGGGGTATTTAAAACATACTCAAAATTATGTCTTGCATTATAACAATATCCAGCAGTATTGAAAGGATATTGTGATGCAAATTGGATCACCGGGATCAAATGAAGTAAAATCCACGAGTGGATATGTATTTACTCTTGGTGGAGGAGCAGTCTCTTGGAAATCTTCCAAAAAGACATGTATCGCTAGCTCTACAATGATCTCTGAGCTAGGTGCTCTAGATAAGGCCGGTGAATAAGTTGAAAGACTCATAAATTTCTTAATATATATTCTTTTTTGGCCCAAACCTTTGGCATCAGTATGCATACACTTTGATTGTCAAGATGCAATAGGTAGGGCATGGAGCATGATGTATAACGGAAAGTTTCGTCATATAAGACATAGAAATAATACCGTTAGAAAACTACTCTCTAGTGGAATTATCACAATTGACTATGTAAAGTCAAAGGATAATGTGTCAGATCCATTTACAAAAAGGCCTAACTAGAGAGAAAGTTGAAAGATCATCTAAGGGAATGAGTTTACGGCTTAGGACAAGTCATCATGGCGGTAACTCTACCTAGCAGACTGGAGATCCCAAGAGCTAGGTTCAATGAGAAAAATAAAGTTGTGACTGACGGTTCGGCATTGTCAACCAACTCAATCCATTCTCATGATGAAGACAATGCTCAGGAACAAGAATACAACATTAAGGCTTGTTAATGAGTTGACAAAGCTTACAGTTTTTAATGATTTGCTAAGTTTGGAAGATTTGACCAAATAGTGTATCTACGCGATAACACGGTTAGAAATCACCTATGTGAGTGTGAAGTATAAGTCGCTTCAAGAGGATGATTGTCAAAAGCCCATCTCTCTATACACTCATAAAACCAGGAGGTATTCATGGCTGAAACAAACACAATCGTCAGAACCATAAACGGTAAATGGTTGATTGTGTGACATATGGTTGTCTAGGTATACACCAAAGCTTGACGGTTCAAAGATATCAAATCTACCGATTGACCGAGTATATCCGACATATGTTCACTACGGAAAATTCAAAGGGAAACCTACTTATCCAGATGCAATTAATTCTTGCTTGTAAAGTACACACACTTGTCCGTTTCTTTGTCTTGGAGTCATTCCCCATTTATGCGGGGGATTGTTGGGTTTTAAAAGGTGTGAATGGAAAATGAAGAATTGCGACTTTTATGAAGAGTTGCGACTTTTATGAAGAGTTGTGACTTTTATGAAAAGTTGTGACTTTTATGAAGAGTTGTGACTTTTATGAAAAGTTGTGACTTTTATGAAAGGTTGTGACCTTTCCGAAAGATTGTGACTTTTCCAAAGGGTTGTGACCTTTCCGGTAAGGCACAATAAGAACTTTTTCACACTACCCTTTGTTTTCTATAAATTGAGGGATGTCCTCTCATTTTAAAAGAACCAATTTCTGGACTTCTTCTACTACTACTAAATCTAGTATTCTAAGTGTACTTTACTGCCGTTGAGTGGTTCGATGACACTGTGGTTTTAGGTACCGATACACCGGTGAGTAAGATCGTTCTATCCTGGGAGGATATATTCCATTAACCTCAGGTACTTGAGGGGAATAATTTCCTTAAGGGGACACTGTGCATTCAGTGGACTCGATTTTCTTGTTTAAGAAAAATATTTTATATATTGTTTCTAATCTGGTTCTGATTCTATTTTCTCTACTAGTTTTAATTTTCTAGTTTTGAAAATACTCTTTAAACTTTGTTGTTTCTTATCAAGTTCTTCAAAGTTTTTGTTCTAAGTATCTTAGGAATACAAGATGAACAACAATTTTTAGCTAAATTATATTTATTTAAATTACTTAAAATGGTCATTCGCCCTATATTTTTCAAAAAAAAAAAAGGTCACGCTGCATCTCCTTCTTCTACATTCTCCCCCCTCCTTTTTTATTTCGCCCTTCTTCGTTATTCTTTTCTTCCATGTCTTCTTCTTATGCATCTTTTACTTCTTTTTCGCTGCTTTCCTCTTTTTCTTTAAATTTTGACGTATTACAAACATAAATCATTTCGAGCGAATTATATATCAAACAACTCAAAACATCTAGAGGACTTCATATCTAAAATTTGGGATTGTACAGAGGTGATTTTGAGTTGATCGAGATTAAATAGTCAGTGTATGCTTCATGGATAGTTTAGCTATATTCAACTTTTTGAGTGTATCATAATGTATAAATAGTGTACAACTTATAAATAATATATGTAAGCTATATTGTATAGTCAGTTATACTTTTTATGACATTTGACTATTTTATTTGTAGCAAAAAACATAGCTATATTTATTGTAAACTAAATACTTTATTGTATATATTTGAAACTATCTTTTTTTTTTTTAGTTCATTTGTTTCTCATTTAGTCTTAATGACTTGATTTTGTCGCTATAAAAATGTCATGACATGTTCATAAAAAGTCCTTATTTCATTTTTAAATTTTGTACTCAGTCTCTCACTTAGTAGAATTCCATTGTGTATGTTATTGTTGTAAATTCCATACTCAGTTAAATACTACATTATAAAATGAGACTGAAAAAGAAAAGCAGTCATTCACTTAGTAGAATTTCACTGTATATGTTATTGTTGTAAATTTCATACTCGTTTAAATACTATATTATAAAATGAGACTGAAAGAAAAAAGCACTCGTTCATTTAGTAGAATTTCACTGTGTATGTTATTGTTGTAAATTTCATACTCAATTAAATACTACATTATAAAATGAGACTGGAAGAGGAGTATATAATTTCTCCTGTAATTCTTTTTAGTGAAAAAAACAATTACAATTTTCTCTGTATTTATATCCGAATTTTGGAAGTAATCCAGTAGCCAGAGAGGAAACTATTAGGGGAAACCAAGCATATGTCTCATAAAGTAAACTAATTACAGTTATATATGGTGTACCCCTTACATTTATGCCCCTAATTAATTACAAAAAATGTTCCCTTTCCTTGTAGGTTTGGTTATTTAGCTCTCTTTTAATTCTTCTGTTTTTTATTTCTCCACTTTTTCTTCCTTCTTTTTATATTTCTTTGTTCATTTAAATTTTTTCAAACTATTTTATTCTTTATTTTTTAACTCCACAATCTGATTTATACTCAATATTTATTTTATTTACTTTCTTTTTTCTTTATTTTTCTTTTTCTCATTTATTCTTTATTCATTTTTTTCCTCTACTTCTTTTTATCTAATTTATTTTTTATTTTAATGCATTTTTTTCCGTCTATTTCTTTTCAAATTATTTTATTCTTTATTTTCTTTTTACATCATAATCTAATTCATACTCAATTTTTATTTTATATAATTTTCATCTATTTATTTTTAAAATTATTTTATTCTTTATTTTCTTTTAACACCATAATCTAATTCATACTCATTGTTTTTTTATATAATTCATCTACACTCAACTCATTCCTCAATGATACCAACACAATATATATATATAATACCGTAGTATAATTGACTAATGAACGATTCTTCAAGGGAGGAACTCATAATTTCTCAACATTACAACATATCGTATACTGACATGGTATCATTAAGGACTATTTCATATAATTGTAACACTCTTCAGATCATGTATGATATCATCACAATATATGAATATACTGTTGTGGTAGCACTAAGTTTCTTTCATACATTTATTTACAAAACTACTCACTCCTTAATGATACCATAACAAATATGTTCATTTACTGCTATTGTATCATTAAGATTTTCTATAACCATTTATGTACAGCCAACTCATTTCTCAATGATACCATCACAACATATCATATTTTGACATGCTATCATTAAAGATTGCGTAGTTTTGTAAAGAAATTAGTGATTTAATTAATATTATTTTTTATTTTATTAATCTAAAAATAGTTAGCTAATATTTTTATCTTTGTGTTTTATTTTTGTTTTTGGTAAAAAAAAAAAAATCAAAAGAGAAAAGATAAAACAAGATAAATTATTAAAATGAAAAAGGGACAAAAATAAACAAATAATAAAAATGTTACCAAATGTATTTGAAATATTTCTAAAAATGAAAAATATGTACATATCAATTTTAATTTTGATAAATAAATTACTGATTTTAGTCTAATCATATTCTTAATTACTTAATTTTTATAATCTAGTTGTTTAATCACATAACAAAAAAGTTAATATAATGTATGGTTATTCCCATTGCTTACTACTAATTAATAATTGATGACTATCTTGGAAGTTGGAAATTAAAGATGAAATGTGAAGCGCCAAAAAGATCTACTGAAATAACAACGATAGTTGACGCCGAAGAATAAATGAGTAGTAAGACATCTCGGATAAACATATTTGGGCAAAGGGGTATCAAATTAATTATTTAATTTATTTTAGAGGGTATTTTGTGTGGTTTTCCAAATTATTAAGTGGGCTAATTATATGACAAGTGTAATCCGGCCCATTAAACAAAATGGTTAATGGGCCTTACCCATTTGTTTACTCGTTGATCCGGTCTGATCCAGTCCATTTGAATAACAAGGAAAAATTAATCCTATGTATATTTAAGATACTATATTACGTCCTACAAACCTATTAATTAATAATTAGTAATATAACATAATTATTACGATCGACAACAGATATGATTTAATAAATATTAAATATATTTTTGAATGTTAATTATTTTTTCCTCAATAAAAACATAAAAAAACAAAGTAGGCGTGCTGTGTTGGGTTTCCGATGCTCTCTCATTAAACTATTTAATTTTAGGGATTTGGTATTATCCCAAAAAAAGAGGAAAATATCACAATCAAACTTTTTCTCAAAGTACCAATCTCCATTAAGTTACTCTTTCTGCCGTTATCAACATTTTACTTCTCAAAGTGCTTCGTTTTCACCAGATTATGAAGATGAACAAATGTATGGATTTCCATTTCACTCCCAGAAAAAAGCCTCAAATTTGTGAATAATCATGATTCGATTGTTCTACCGAGCTTCAATTTGCTCACTCAAACCCCTGAATTCATAACACATGGATATTTTGAAATACCAAGTCAAAATTTCAATGTAAAATTCTACTATTAAAAATATGATGCACTACTTTAGAAGTATGCGACATCAAAATAAAATGACGATGCAATCAGCGAAAGCGAGGTGACTGGGAAGATTGCAAGCAAACTTGGTGGACCAAGTATTAAAAAAGAAGTTGTTCAAAGGCCCAATCCAAATGAAGAGTTATCAAATAGATATTGAAGATCATTAATTTTGTGGATTCTTTGACTTATTAAGTATGCAACTTTGAATTGGTAGTAATTTTGATATACGACATTATTTCTGGTTATGACCTTGATATGAAATCTGATTTTCGGTATAATTTTATATTGGTATGAAACTCTTTTTTTTTTTTTTTAAGTGTGGCATTGCTATCAATTTCTCTCTAATTATGTCTTTTTTAGGTATGATATTATTTCTGGTTATGACATTAGTCTGAAATATAATTTTTCGGTATAATATAACATTGGTATGGAGCTCTTTTTATTTAGGTTGACATTATTATGAATCTCGTTTTTAGGTATAATATCAAATTGGTATAAAACATGTTTTTTGAGTATGAAATTCAGGTTTGATATTGGTATGAAACCATCTTTTATACACAAATAAACCAAAAATCATACATCCAATCCAAATCATGTACATTACTTAAAAGTTAATATAAATCAATATAATACAATTCAATAGTTAAATTATTATTCGCATCATAAATTATACCAAATTAATGCATTAGACATATCATACACTAAATCGAAATTACATAGGTTACATTACAATATTAGAGTTCAATTTTTATTTTTATTTTTAAAGAAATGAATATCAATTTGTTATCCAATTAAATACAAAATACTTACATTTGTTAGGAATCACAGTAACTAATAGAGTAATAAGATTGATTCAAAAATATTTCAATTTAATACAGAAATTAAATAAAAATAATAATCATACATTATACAAAAAGACATACTAATTAAAACAAATTCATATCTTATATTTATTAACTTGAGAAACCACAAGTAAAATCCAAAAAACACATTATATTATTCAGAAAATACCATTCTTCTAACAAGCTAAGACACCTATCTTTCTGCAATTGCATCTTACATTCTTGTATCAATTGTTTGTTTAGAAGATCACAGATGGTCTGATGATTATACGCAAATGAAACCATCCTTCAAAACTGACTACACATCAATATAATATAGTTCAATAGTTAAATCATTCTTCTCACTATATAAAAACAAATTTGTATAAAAAACCCTATAAATATAAAATGAATCGGTATAAAAACGATTTCAAAATAAGAATGAAGCAGTATTAAAAACGATTCAAACGTGTTGAATCCCAACCTGAAAACAACATCAAATGTGAAATAATAGAAAATACATACATGTTGAATCCCAACGACCTCCGTGTTGAATCAAAATTGAGCATAAAACCACTTTCCATGTTGCTCGGATTTTTTTCTTTTTTGCAGCAAATCGCAAAAAGAAAATAAGAAAAAAAAATAAAAATTATTAAAGAATCAAAAATTCGATTGGAGAAATTTAAGCGTCCCATTTTTAGTATCAATTATAATCCCTTAAAATATGGAAACAGTATCTTAAATATCAAATACGTGATTGTTATATTAATTAGATTTTTGATTTTGTTAAAATTAGTTTTAAATACAGATTTTTGTAGTTGTTATTTGTGGTTAGAATTCTAGTGCTACATTTGAAACCTAGAAACTCCTGTTATGACTAATAACAAGTAATCTTAAATATGTGATTTATTAAATTTTTCCAAAAAACAAAGACAAACTACATAATTAGACATATTTCACCACCATATATACTATTATTAGCTATACTTTTAAAATATTATGTATCTTACCACTAATTAAGAGTTTTCTATCATAAATTGAGAAAGATACACTTAGATACATGTATTTTTGCTACCAAATATATACACTAAAATAGGGAGAGAGGCGAGCGAAATGAGGAGGGAGGCGAGCGAGATAGTCATGTATCCTAGATGCATCTGGTGTAATTCACATGTATTTAGGATACCAAATACATAGGAGAGTGGCGAGCGAGACGGGAGGGAGAAGAACGATATTTTGTTATATATCCTAGATATATGCGAATCCACTTTGATACAATGTTTCTTGAACAAACTACACATAATTTTGACCCGATGTATCTCAAGATACATTTATCTGGAACTATTTGAACGTACCAAAATCTGATAAGATTCGTAATATTACAAACTAAAGTATATCTAAATAATTAGCTTCTAAACTGGTGAAATTTATGTAAGTTTTCTAATAAACAATGAATTATTATCTTCGAACGAAACCAACACGCCGTTGCCCCAAATCAAACTCGGGGTCACCTGCGTGCCATGTAGGAAAATACTAACTTTGAGGACTGAGAAAATAAATTTTGAATTTGATTTCACACGTTGTATATTTTATTCATTTGGATAAGAATGCATAAAATAAACTTTATGATATATATATGTGGGGATAAAAAAACAATTGACTAATTTAATTATTTCGAGAAGCTACATTCCTGATTAATGATTACTATATTTTTAACACGTGATTATAATCGATATTTTGCGTGTATAATTAATTTATACGTAGAAGTTGAAAAAATGTGACTCTAATCTTAGTTTAATTTATATTTAGAAGTTGAAAAAAAGTAGTAATAAACCAACAGTACGGTCTATAGAGACGGATTTTAGAATTCAAATTTTTAGTTTAATTTTAAAGGTTCTTAATGTTGAAAATTAATTTTTTTTTTTTATAAATTAAGACTTATTATTTATTATAATTTAAATAAAATTTAATTTATAAAATTGGACTCAGATGAATACCGTGCCTTATAGTGATATAAATAAAATATCGGCCACTTTTTTTTATAATTAAAATCAAATCTTAGCAATATGAAACAACACCCAAAGAAACATTTAAAATAATGCATCTAGAAGTTTAAATTACCTATAAAAGAGCTGAATTATTTGAATATTTATTTTTGTTTTCACCACTGTTTTTCATGTGCAATCAGTTGTTTTCCTTCATCAAGAAATTGCAAAATGTAATATTGTTAATAATTACTTTATTTCTATTTCAAAAATAATATAATTAGAGAGCACATCGTGCATTGATAAGATCTTTAATTTAATTTAATATATACACAACACTTTTCATGGCAATTAACTATTGTTCAAAATATCCTTTTTAATAAACATGTAGATATTTTTTCACAATGAAGTTGAAATTTGAAACAGCTTCATCAGCATGAAAATTAAATAAGGTTGAGCTTAATTAAACCAATTATTAAAAAATTCCAGTTAATCAATCATTAGCACAAGGCAGAATTCACGTTGTTGAAAATTTCTTCAAGGGGATAGAAAATTATTAATTCATTGTAGCGCTTGTATGCAAAATCCACTTTGATTATGTGATATAGCTCTATTCACACTAATTAGGTTTAACAATAACATATCCGGTATAACTGCACAAGTTGGGTCTAAGATGATGGTGTGTACGTAACCTTACTTCGATTTGATGAAAATAAAAAGATTATTTCCGATAGACACTTGATTTATGAAAACCATAGTAAAAATCAAATATGTAAAATAAATACAATAGTGGGGAAGCCATATAAAAAAAGAGAAAATTACGCGGTTAAGTAAACATATACTAGCTAATTAGCTAACATAGTTACAGTTTGCATCAATTACAATTCAGAACTTACTTATAGCTATAATTACACACTCTCTCTCTCGCCTCTCTCCTCTCTTTCTCTCTCTCTCTCGCCTCTCTCCCCTCTCTCTATAATCTCGCTCGCCACTCTCCTCTTTTTCAGTCCTCTCTCCCTGCCCAGTCATTCTCTCGATTCTCTTCTGCCAATCTCTCTCTCACTTTATATAAACATAAATGTATAAAATGTGTTTGTGTTTGTATAAAGCGAGAGAGATTGTATATAAAAATACAAATACATATCTCTACGCCCTATACACTTATAATTATATACAAATACAAATCTGCCCAGTTCTGTTTTGCCTTTCTCACTCTCGCTTTATACAAACACAAATTATACAAATATAATGTATAATTTGTGTTTGTATAAAGCGAGAGAGATCAGATATACAAATACAAATGTTTTAACCCGATTCAATTGTATACGAATTAAAATTTTATGCAGATATACAAATACATTCATTGATACATATGCATAAGATTTACATATATACAATTATCTAACCGATATACATATACAATTCACCTCTTTCCACTCTCTGCCTTCTGTCGCTCGCCTCTCTCCCCTCTCTCCCAATCTCGCTCGCATTCTCCTCTCTATAACATGTGACTACGAATCATAATTAGCAAATTATAACTATGGAGCATAATTAAGCTATTTTTGAGTGGTTATATGCCAAAATTCCCCTATAAAAAATAATGAACACCGATTAAGTTTACCTAACTGGAAAATGAAATCATGTTGATCCCTCTTAAGTGATTGAGAAAATATTTGGTAAAATTATAATAAGACACACGAGATACAAATTGTTATAGTTTATATTTTTGGGATGTTCGAAAAGGGACTCAAATTATTACTATATTTTATATTTTATATTTTATTGGGTGTTCACAAAGGGAGTACTACCCAATTATTTTAGTTTATATTTTTGTCGTATATTTCCAAAAGGACCCAAATTGTTATCGTAGTTGTCACGCCCTGAGCCTACACCCTGAATGTGGCCGGTACTCGAGAACCATTGCTGGCCCCAAGTGAACCCTTGGCCTGGCTCAACTCTCAGCGAAAGACTTACTCAACATTAGATGAACTCAAAAGTAAAACTTTAACTCAAATGTCTCAAAATAATAAACTCAGAAATGTATAAGAACATTCAACTGACCAAAAGATGGCAACTCGACTCTCAAACATCAACAATGGAAATGAGAAGGACTCATGAACTACTACTGTCTATCTATAAAGCTTCTAATACTATGAGGGATGTCGGGAAAAGACCCCCGATCATCCTAACAAAACTGAAATAACAGAAATAAATAAGGGATCCTCCGGAAGCAAGGAGGCTCACAAAAGCTAACTCAAACTGCTATAGTATCAACGAAGCACCTGCTGATGACCTTGATCTCCTGTATCTGCATCATGAAACGATGCAGTCCAAATGGCATCGGTACATTGAATGTACGAGCATGTAAGGGGAACACTAAACATAACATAAAAGATTGAACTTGGAAAGAAGGAAACATACTCACCTACACTCTACTCAACTCAACCTCAACTCAACGCAGTATAAAAACAACAATAAAGATACAGTTTATATAAAATATTTAAAATAGTAGATAACAACTCAATGTATTTAAAATACAATAATAACTCAGTTTATATGTAAAGATACAAATAACTCAATTTGGAAGATTCTCTAACCGACAATCATCACTATGAGCTATGTGATGATACAACGTCTCGCCCACGCTTCCAGAACTGTCCTATACCTTGCCGGAGTATAAGACATCCTCAACTAAGTGGATCCACTAAGCTATGCTTAAAAAACAATAAGGAATCATCTAAAAAGTATGACCCTTTCTACCCACATTGGCTACATGGTTTATGAGGACTTTGAGTTGTATTAACTCGTCCCCATATCGGTGCTCAAGACTACTCCCAAAAATATAACTCAGCTCATATGCTTAAAAATATTTCCTCATCCTCAAGCTTTGATATTATTACTCAAAAGGTTCTCTCAAAAGAGATTATACTCCAAAAGTTCTCATGAACTCATTTGAAAATTGATGTTTCCTCTAATTTTAAATGTAAAAACATTTACTCTTGGGAATACTTAGTTCCCATATATTCATTTTGAAAAATGAAACTCACCTGTCCTCATCCTCAAACTCAAGTATTCAAGTCTTAAAACAAGTTTTAAAAGATTGTAAAAGACTTCTCAAAATGATTCGAAAGAACTCTCAAGACTTTACTGTTAACTCTACCTTGAATTTGAATTATGAATTCAAGGGTTATGATTCATGTTATGAAGGATCTCTCGATGTTTAGATTTAGTTTAGAGTAGTTAGAATCATAAAGGATTAAAGATACACTTTAAAAGAACTTAGACGGAGCAAACGATAGAAAAAAGGGTGGGGGCAGGCGACCTTGGCGCACTGCTGGCGCAGAGCGCCAACCCCTAAACTTCAGAAACTCAAAAGTGGCGGCGCACTGCTGGGGCGCTGCCCCAGCCTCTTTGGCGCATTTGGGGCGTGCCGCCGCAGAACATTCCGACGAATTTTTTTCTTTAATTTTTGGCCCTAATTCTCCTAGAATTGAATGGTTTCTTCCCAACTCACTTAGATTATAATACCCAACATAAGTACACAAAAATCTACTAAAAAACAACCTTCAAACTCCTAACATTCATCTCAAGAACTCATCAAATTCATCATTAACGATTTAAGAACGAAATTTCAAGAAACTCATCAAGAACTCAAGTCATTCAACCTCAAGAACGAAATTAAGGATTTAAAATCACATGATTGGCATGTGGGAGAAAGAACCTAACACTATGATAGCTTACATACCTTAATTTTGCGAAAACCCCTCGAAGATTGCAAGAAATCCTCGAGCGCTTGAATCTTTTCCTTTCTTTCTCTTCTCTTGAACTCCTCTCCCCTAAGCATATTAAGATTGTGAAAACTGACCCAATTCAGTTTTAACCCCTAAAATATTGCTAAAAATGTTTAAAGCTGATGGGGTAAAAAAAAGACCGAAATACCCCTCATTAATTCGGGTAACTTTTCTTAACTGGACAGACTGACTTCAAACATGCATATCTCCCTCATCCAAACTCAAAATTTAGAAAACTTAGTGGCGTTGGAAAGAGGATTCAAAGAACTTTCATTTAATATCTTATGG
The DNA here is from genome assembly GCA_029582245.1 of Solanum etuberosum. NCBI lineage: Eukaryota > Viridiplantae > Streptophyta > Magnoliopsida > Solanales > Solanaceae > Solanum > Solanum etuberosum. Next base: position 32,665 of record JAJONR010002329.1, on the reverse strand, counting down.
TCTACCTAAATCATCCTGTAATGAAAATTATGGTCATTTGAAATTGATCCAAAACTCACAACTTAAGCTTAACTTGAACAAATTTCAAATTGGCTCTTTCCAAATTGGTTCTCTCTAAATTTAGCTCTTTCTAAGGCGGGATGTTACAATATCTCTCCCTTGGGAATATTCGTACTCGAATGAGATTACTCTAAGTAGACTAAGGGTGGCAATATCTACCACCCAACTCAAACACCTAACATGCAATTAACACAACATTTCAACTTAAAAAGTACCAAGAAAAGAATTAGTACCTTGATTTGGAATTTCTCTGGACTCAAAGAGACGTGGGTATCTCTTCTTCATATCCTCCTCAGCCTCCCAAGTAGCTTCCTCAACAAACTGATTCCTCCATAAGACCTTGACTGATGCTACCTCCTTGATCCTCAACTTGCGAACCTGACGATCTAGAATCTGACCGGGTACCTCCTCATAAGATAGGAAGTCCTTAATACCAATATTTTCAGTAGGTATAATGAGTGAAGGATCGCCCATATACTTCTTCAACATTGAAATGTGAAATAACGGATGGACAATTGCTAACTCTGGCGGTAGCTCCAACTCATAGGCTACATTGCCAATCCTTTGGATATCCTGTAAGGACCAATATACCGGGGACTACATTTCCCCTTCTTGCCAAATATCATAACACCCTTCATGGGTGAAACCTTCAAATACACCCAATCATCCACCTCAAACTCCAAGTCTCTTCTCCTAACATCAGTATAGGATTTCTGACGACTTTGCGTTCGTTTCAACCATTCTTTAATAGTCTTCACCTTCTCCACAACTTGATGAACCAAGTCTGGTCCTATCAAACCAGCCTCACCAACCTCAACCCATCCAATAGGAGATCTACATATTCTCCCATAAAGAGCCTCATAGGGAGCCATTTGGATGCTAGAGTGATCACTGTTATTGTAAGCAAACTCTATTAAAGGTAAGTGATCATCCCAACTACCTTTCAATTCGATCACACACACCCTCAAAATATCCTCTAAAGTCTGAATCGTACGTTCTGCTTGACCATCCGTCTGAGGATGAAAAGCAGTATTAAATTTCACCTTCGAACCCAAACCGTTCTGGAAAGACTTCCAAAATTATGCAGTGAATTGCGCACCTCTATCTGAAATAATGGACACCGGAACTCCATGAAGTCTAACTATCTCTTGAATATATAATTTGGCATAATCCTGTACTGAATATGTAGTCTTTATCGGTAAGAAATGGACTGATTTAGTCATCCGATCTAAAATCATCCAAATCGAATCATGCTGCCTGCGAGACCGCGGTAAACCAGTAATAAAATCCATATTAATCATCTCCCACTTCCATTCTGAAAGATCTATATTCTGGGCCATACCACTGGGCCTCTAGTGCTCTACCTTAACTTGTTAGCAATTCGGGCACTTAGCAACGAACTCTGCAATACCCCTCTTCATACTACTCCACCAATAGACTTCTCTCAAGTCACGATACATCTTTGTGGAACCAGGATGTATAGAATATCTCGAGCTATGAGCTTCCTCCATGATCTTCTCTTGGAGTTCATCCACCTTTGGTACACACAATCTACCTTGATATCTTAATACAACCTCTCCCCCTTGTCCAAAACATGGTGTTGGTCTTGTTTCTCTTTCACTTCAGACACTAGTGATGATTCAGCCCCATTCATCACCACCACTCCACCTTCATTGGAATCCATTAACCGGACTCCCAATTGTGCAAGTCTATGCACATCTTTTGCTAACTCTTTCTTGCATTCCTCAACACGGGAAGTACTACCCATAGATAACCTTCTCAAAGCATCAACAACAACATTAGCCTTACCTGGGTGATAGAGAATACTCATATCATAATCCTTGAGTAACTCCAGCCACTTCCTCTATCTGAGCTTAAGCTCTTTCTAACTAAATACATACTGAAGGGTCTTGTGATCGGTGAACACATCTACATGAACACCATAGAGATAGTGACACCATATTTTCAAGCAAACACTACAGCAACCAACTCTAGATCATAGGTTGGGTAATTCCTCTCGTGAATCTTAAGCTGTCTGGAGGCATAAGCTAAACCTTGCCATTCTGCATCAATACCAACCAAGTCCAACTCTGGACACATCACAGTACAAAACAAAGCCTTGTGTAACTTCTGGTAAGGTCAACACTGGGGCAGTAGTCAACCTAATTTTCAATTCCTGAAAGCTTTTCTCACAAGCTTCAAACCATTGAAACTTTGCTGTCTTCTGAGTCAACTTTGTTAACGAGGATGAAATAGATGAAAACCCCTCGACAGACCTTCTATAATAACCAGCCAATCCCAAAAAACTCGTAATATCAGTTGGAGATGTGGGTCTAGGCCAGTTCTGCACTGCCTTAATCTTCTGAGTGTCAACTTGAATTCCATCACCAAAAACAATGTGGCCTGAGAATGCCACTGACTCAAGCCAAAACTCACACTTAGAGAATTTAGCATTTAACTCTTTATCCTTGAGAGTTTGAAGAACTACTCTAAGACGACTAACATGATACTCCTAATTTCTTGAATAAATCAGAATGTCATCGATGAATACGATACAAACATATCAAGATAAGGCTTAAACACCCTGTTCATAAGATCCATGAAGGCGGTATGAGCATTAGTCAAACCAAAATACATGACTAGAAACTCATAATGACCATAGCGGGTCCTGAATGCTGTCTTTGGAATATCACTATCTCTTATTCTCAACTGATGGTAGCCATATCTGAGGTCTATCATAGAAAAATAGGTGGCACCCTGAAGCTGATCAAATAGATCATCAATTCTTGGAAGAGGATACTTATTCTTGATTGTAACCTTATTCAACTGATGGTAATCTATACACATTCTAAGAGAACCATCTTTCTTCCTCACAAATAAGACTGGAGCGCCCCAAGGTGAGACACTTGGTCGAATGAAACCTTTTTCAAGAAGGTCTTTCAACTGCTCTTTTAACTCTTTCAACTCAGCTGGAGCCATTCTATATGGAAGAATAGAGATAGGATGAGTATCAGGAAGAATATCTATACCGAAGTCTATTTCTCTCTCAGGAGGGACTCCGGGAAGATCATCTGGAAAGACCTCTGAAAACTCCCTCAGAATTGGAACTGACTGAATAGGTGGCGTCTCAACACTAGAGTCATTAACTCAGACTAAGTGATAGATGCACCCCTTGGAAACTAACTTTCTCGCCTTAAGGTATGAAATAAAGCGAACCTTAGGCACTGTTGAACTACTCCTCCACTCTATAACAGGCTCATTAGGAAACTAAAACTTTACAACTCGAGTTCTACAATCAACCGAGGCATAACAGGCATGAAGCCAGTCCATACCTAGAATAACATCAAAGTCCACCATATCTAGCTCAACTAAGTCAGCCATGGTGTCCATGTGATTGACAGAAATGGTACAATCACGATAAACTCTCTTAGCTAGAATAGACTCACCAACAGGTGTGGAAATACTGAAGGGCTCAAGAAGTTGTTCGGGAATAATATCGAACCTCATAACAACCTATATATTCACAAAAGATAGACTCACACCAGGATCAAATAAAGCATAAACATCAAAAGTAAAGATTTGATCATACCAGTGACAATATCTGGTGAATTCTCTTGCTCTTGACGACTGGTGATAGCATACAGACGGTTTTCTCCTCCGCATGTCCCTGAAGTAGCTCCTCTAGGTGCAGCTCTGTCTGGCGGAGCCGCTGAAGAAGATTGGGCTCTATTGCCCCTATTTCATTTCCCTGCCTGTTCTTAGGGCACTCTCTCATGAAGTGACCTGTCTGAACACAGTTGAAGCAACTAATGGAGCCATCGCGACACGCTCCTGGGTGGCTCCTACTAGATTTAGCACATGTAGGAGTCCAATTACCTCCTTGTGCCACACTACCTTGAGATTGTGCAGGTCTAGCTCTGAAGTTCTGAGAAATCTAATTCTTGAACTCACCTCTGTTCTTTGGTGCAGGTGCAATAGAAGATAATGGAGCAGGTCCATTTGGCTTTTTTTTGAAAGGATGACCGGTTTGCATTACTCTTCTGCTACCCAGACTCATTTCTTGTTTTCTTAGCTTTATTGTTCTGGAATTCTTCTCTATCTCTTAGCTTATCTTCCTCAATATGCTGTACATGGATCATCAACCTTGCTATGTCAATGTCCTCTATCAACATCGCAACCTTACTGTCTTTGCTTGACAGACGAGACAACCCAGACACAAACAAGCTCATTCTACTCCTCATATCAGCAACCATCTCCGGAGCATAACGGGAAAGTTGAGTGAACTAGAGGTTGTACTCATGCACCCTCATGGATTCCTGCTTAAGAGTAAGGAATTCTCTTACCTTTGCCTCTCTCAGCTCACGGGGAAAGAAACGCCCCATGAAGGCACCTTCAAACAAACCCCAGCTCACAATTGGTGCTCCTTCAGCTCTACTCTTCTTCCATTGGTCAAACCAGATTCTAGCAACACCCTTCAATTGGTAGGCAACTAGTTCCACACGCTCATCATCTGCAACATGCATCACCTCAAAAACTTTCTGCAGCTCTTCCACAAACTTTTTCGGATCCTCAATGACACTAGAACCGGTGAAGTGTTGAGGATTCATCCTCAAGAACTCACGGATCCTGGATGTATCAGCCACATCCTGTCGAACCCCTATCTGTTGCCCAGCTTGGTTGGTCACCACTTGACTCAACATCCGGATAGCATCCTAGAACTCAGCATTAGTGACCTCTCCTTAGGATTGCACTTCTGGTGCATTGGGGACCCCTTGATCCTGAGGATCAACATTCCTCCTAGCAGGACGACCTCAGTCAGCTCTTCATGGAGGTATGATCTGAAAGATACACGCAAGCACGAATTAGAAAGACACATTATAGAGTTAAACTGTATCACACGAAAAGAGTATGAAAGAAGTGAGATAGTTCCTAAATGTCGCAGCCTCCTAATTATAGATGTGGCGTGCTTCACACCGATAACTAAGACTCTACAGACACGACTTCATAGACACCCAAGGACTCTTGAACTATAGGCTATGATACCAAGTTTGTCATTCCCCGAGCCTACACCCTGGATATGGCCAGCACTCGAGAACCATTGCTGGCTGCAAACGAACCCTTGACCTGGCTCAACTCTCAGCGGAAGACTTAATCAACATTAGATGAACTCAAAAGTAAAACTTTAACTCAAATGTATCAAAATAATAAACTCAGAAATGTATAAGAACATTCAACTGGCCAAAAGATGGCAACTCGAGTCTTAAACATTAACAATGGAAATGAGAAAGACTCATGAACTACTACTGTCTATCTATAAAGCCTCTAATACTATGAGGGATGTCGGGACAAGACCCCCGATCATCCTAACAAAACTGAAATAACGGAAATAAATAAGGGATCCTCCGGAAGCAAGGAGGCTCACCAAAGCTAACTCGAACTGCTATGGTATCAACGAAGTGCCTGTTGATGACCTTGATCTCCTGTGTCTGCATCATGAAATGATGCAGGCCAAATGGCATCAGTACATTGAATGTACGAGCATGTAAGGGGAACAATGAACATAATATAAAAACTTTAACTTGGAATGAAGGAAACATACTCACCTCAACTCTACTCAACTCAACGCAGTATAAAAAGAACAATAAAGATGCAACTTATATAAAGTATTTAAAACAGTAGATAACAACTCAATGTATTTAAAATACAATAATAACTCAGTTTGTATGTAAAGATACAAAATAACTCAATTTGGAAGATTCTCTAACCGACAACCATCACTATGAGCTATGTGATGATACATCGTCTCTCCCACACTGCCCGAATTGTCCTATACCTTGCCGGAGTATAATACATCCTCAATTAAGTGGATCCACTAAGCTATGCTTAAACAGAAATAAGGAGTTATCTAAAAAGTATGACCTTTCTACCCATGTTGGCTACATAGTTTATGAGAACTTTGAGTTGTATGAATTCGTCCCCATATTGGTGCTCAATACTACTCCAAAAAATATAACTTAGCTCATATGTTTAAAAACATTTCCTTATCCTCAAGCTTTGATATTATTACTCAAAAGGTTCTCTTAAAAGAGATTATACTCAAACACTCCTCATGAATTCATTTGGAAATCGATGTTTCCTCTCATTTTAAATGTAAAAGCATTTACTCTTGGTAATACTTAGTTTCCATATATTCATTTTGAAAAATGAAACTCAACTCTCCTCATCCTCAAACTCAAGTATTCAAGTCTTAAAACAAGTTTTAAAAATTGTAAAAGACTTCTCAAAATAACTCGAAAGAACTCTCAAGACTTTACTCTTAACTCTACCTTGAATTTGAATTATGAATTCAAGGGTTATGATTTGTGTTATGAAGGATCTCTCGATGTTTAGATGTAGTTTAGAGTAGTTAGAATCATATAGGAGTAAAGGTACACTTTAAAAGAACTTAGACGGAGCAAACGATGAAAAAAAGGATCTGGTAGGCGACCCTGGCGCACTGCTGGCGCGGGGCGCCAACCCCTAAACTTCAGAGACTCATATGTGGCGCACCCCTAAACTTCGAATACCAACATAAGTACACAACAATATACTCAAAAACAAACCTCAAACTCCTAACATTCATCTCAATAACTCATCAAACTCATCATTAACGATTTCAGAACGAAACTTCAAGAAACTCATCAAGAACTCAAGTCATTCAACCTCAAGAATGAAATTACGGATTTAAAATCACATTATTGGCATGTGGGTGAACGAACCCAACACTATGAGAGCTTACATACCTTAATTTTGTGAAAACCCCTCGAAGATTGCAAGAAATCCTTGAGCGCTTGAATCTTTTCCTTTCTTTCTCTTCTCTTGAACTCCTCTCTAAAACTCTAAGCATATTTAGGATTGTGAAAACTGACCCAATTCAGTTTTGACCCTTAAAATATTACTAAAAATGTTTAAAGCTGATGGGGTAAGGAAAAGACCAAAATATCCCTCATTAATTCGGGTAACTTTCCTTAACTGGACAGACTGACTTCAAACATGAATGTCTCCCTCATCCAAACTCGAAATTTAGCAAACCCAGTGGCGTTGGAAAGAGGATTCAAAGACCTTTCATTTGATATCTTATAGGACACCTAACCTATCCTGTACTGAAAGTTATTGTCATTTGAAGTTGACTAAAAACTCACAACTTAAGCTTAACTTGAACAAATCCCAAATTGGCTCTTTCCAAATTGGTTCTTTCTAAATTAGCTCTTTCTAAGTCGGGATGTTACAGTAATATAACGATCAAATTAGGGGTGTGTATCGTTCAGTTTATTTTTATATATTATTGGTTTGATTTATTGGTTTTCCGATTTTTAAATATGCTAAATTAATAATCAACCCAATAAGATATTTTTTATGAGTTTTTGATTTTTGATCCTTAAGAATTTGATTTTTGGTTTAACCAAAAAGAAAATTTTCATAAAATAATTATGAATTTTCCAACAATTTAGTGTGACAAGACAAAATAATGTAACTTACAGAATGCTTATAAAATAGAAACAATAGTAACTAACATGAAATAATTATACAAGTCCAACACAAATAAAAGAACTAAGACAATAATGTTAATTGAAGGCTAAATGGCAAAGATAGTACTCCATCCGTCCCTTTTTACTTATCCAATTTTAACTTTTTACTTGTCATATTTTATTTGTCATTTTTGATAAATAAATAAAACACAATATTTTTTTTACCTATTATGCCCTTAATTTATTTAGAGAATTAATATTTTTTAAAAAGGTAAAACCTCTTTAATGAGTAAATTAATTTTGGAATTCTATTAATTAATAATGGTAAAATGGTAAACTCACTATGTCAATTATTATTTTCTTAATAGGTGTGCCAATATGGGCTATCGATTTACCCAATAAACCAATATTAAAAAAAACCAATATCGAACCAATAATCCAATAATTTTTTTTATCAAATTATTAAAAATCCGTTAACCCAATAACCCTATAGCAATAACCCAATAACATTTTTTTGGTTCAATTTATTGGTCGATTCAATTTTTTGACACCCCTAAATCAAATGCTAATTTTTATAATTGTTCTCTCGATGGAAGCAAATTGTGTATAGCAATCATGATAAGAATTATTGGTGGTTTGAAAGTGGATGAGTTCCTACGCCTTGTTTGGATGGTTGTTACCCATTTTACTCTATTGTCTTATTAGTTTAAATGCACTGTTTGTTTTGATTGTTACTTATATTATATTGTATCATGTCGTTTAAATCAGTTGTTAAGTAACGATGAAAATACCCATTTTATATAACAACGATTTGGTATGATCGCGTCTTTACCTTAATATATTCTTCTCATATTGTCTTTACTTATTATTTAATAATTTTATTTGATCTTTTACCCTATATTTTCATAGTAGCTCTACCCCGTACCATACTTTACTTGTTGGTTTATCATTCAAATTGTGAATAAGAACACTAAGTGACGATGGAGAACGATACAATCTATCCAAACATTGTATTTATTAAAACAGTACAATACGATACAACACACCACACCACAATACAATACAATACAATACATTATGAAATAATACATAACAACCATCCAAACAGACATTTCACAGCCTAAAAATATTTTAATGATATAATAGATAATTAATCTTGGTGATTGTAACATGAGGGGATTGTTTGGATGATAAGCACTCATCATTTCCAATTCTAAGATTGTGAGTTCGAGTCATTAAAGGAGCAAAAAGGGTGAGAACTCGTAGGAAGGAATGGTAAAAGAACCTAGTCATTTTCTAGATGATTCCAAATAGGTATTTTGTATTGAGGAGAAGATATAGTTTTTGTATGTGGCAACATTCAAAATCAACTAGTGGTGTATAAGATTTGGGAAAAAAATATTTTGGTGTCGCTAATACTCTTAGACTTGGTATTTTGGGATTAGATGTCTTTGATGTGATGACTTTCAGGTTTTGGGAAACGATATGTAATAGACTCTAGATGATTTTGTATTTCTTAATTTAATATGGTTTGAGTTTCCACATTATTATCATAGTGCATAAGTTGAAACACTAATCTAAGTTGGGGTTTGCATTCGTTGGTTCGCCCACCTAGAAGGATAAGTGTGGGTGCCCCTCATGACTTCTTTCAGGTCGTGACAAATCACCTTCAAGGTTTTTCAAAAACTTAAAATGGGGAAAAATGGGGTAAAACCCTGAAACGACAGTCATAAATCCTCTTTGATGTCGCTTAAGTGAACACATGCTTGCTTAAGCGAACCCCACATAAAATGGGACAATCAAGATCACAAACAAAGCTTCACTTTCGCGAAGGTAAAAAATGAATAGGCCTTCTGTCACGCCCAGAGTCCAGACCCTGGATATGACAGACATTCAATAACCATTTCTGATCCCCAAGTGAATCCTTGGCCTGACTAACTATAACTCACATAATTCTAAAAGATATGCGGAAGCTTAAATAGTTGAGCATTTAGACATTCAAGAAAAGTTTTAAAACACCGTCTTGAAAATACTTAACATAATTCATAAGTTAAATCAACATCTTGAGAAAACAATGAAAATCATCTAATTCTTTCAGTCTATGAAGCCTCTAATAGTTAAAGATAGATGTCAGAACAAGACCCACGACACCTCAAATGCTACTAAAATTGAAATGGAAATGGAGTCTCCCAGAAGCAAGGAGGCCTCACCAAATACTTTCTACGAGTGTAAGGTGATCTCAATGAAGCGTCTGTTGATGATCCTAAACACATGTATCTGCATCATAATAAAATAAAGGTCGAATGACATCAGTACATTGAATGTACGAGCATGTAAAGAGAACTAAAAGGCATAGATAAGTAATATGATAAGGATGGAAGAATACTCACCTCAACTTGACTCAGTAAAAATCAATTACAAAATATGAAATGTTTAAAACTTCAAAATTAACAGAGACTAAATCAAGGGTATATATAAAAATACAATAAGTTATTCTTTACTCTTATTTGGGAGATTCTCTAACCGACAACTATCACTATGAGCTATGTGATGATACGACGTCTCGCCCACACTGTCAGAACTTTCCTATACCTTACCGGGGTATATAACACTTTAACTAAGTGGATCAACTATGCTATGCCCGAAAGCAATAAGGAAACCTCAAAAAAGTACGGTCCTTTACCCATGTTGGCTACATGGTTTATGAGGAATGTGAGTTGTCTGAAATCATCCCCATATCGGTGCTCAATACTACTCTCAATAAATATATATATACTAATGCTCAAATGTGTAAAACACACTCTTTCTTAATTTTAGGTAATTACTAAAAATGTCGTCTTAAAAGAGTTAACTGCTCTTAATTAATCTCTCAACTCATTACTCTTTTTAGAAATCAAAGTTTCTCGTTTTCAATGTAAAAGTGTTACATTTGGGAATACTTAATTCCCTTATATTCTTTCTCAATCATGAATAAAAATCTTCTCAACACTCATCTTTGCTTTCTCAGAAAATTAATTTAAGACCATTGTTGGTTACAAAAGATCCTCAACAATAACTCAATAAAACTCTTAAACTTTTCTCTTAAACTCACTTTAGTTTTGAATGTGCATTAAGACATGTGATTAGTACATGCAGGAATTCTCAAAGTAAATGGAGCCTATAGGAGCTAATACATAGAAGGGAAATGTAGCCCTTACTCAAAGGAACACGTCCGGGTGAAACACAGAAAGGATCGGCCAAGCGAGCAACCCCAAGTTTGGGGTGCACTGCTGGCGCGGTGCACCAGGCCACAAACTTCTGGGCCTCAGTCCTGGTACCTTCATGGCGTGCCACCCCATATCCCTGCCGATAAACCCGACAAATATTCAAGCAAAAATTAGGACCCCAACTTGTTTAGAATTGGAAATTTTCTCCTAAAATCTTCTTGATTCTCAAACCCAACATGAATACATGAAAAGGTTCATACAATTTCGCTGGAAACATAAAGTTACCAAAGATTCACCAAAAAAAAAAGAATCAAAACCTCCATTGTTAAAGAATTGAACACAATATCAAGAACTACGAATGGGTCGTTTAGATATATTGATTTCTTGACTAAATTGATATGTAGGGCGTGAGGACAAGAAATTCCAACATTGTGAGCCTTATATACCTGGAAAGAACAAAGGTTCTAGGAGAAAATCAATGGAATCTTGAAGAACGCTTGAAACCTAGCTTTTTCTCCTCTTGGAACCTTGCTCTAATTTCTCCAAGTGTTAAAGAACGTGAAAATATGGTTTAACAATGATTAGACCCTTAATTGGGTGAATAAAAAATATGGCTAGGCTTAGAAGGAATAGGAAAAGACCAAACTACCGATCTATAAATGATTGATGTGCTTTTAAAAGTGAGGCTTCACTAAAATGGGCATAACTTTTTACTCTGAGCTCAAAATTAAGCAAACTTGGAGGAGTTGGAAAGAGAATTTAAAGACCTTTAATTTGATAGTTCATGGGCCATCCAATTCATTATGTTATAAGATATATGATCGTTTGAAGTTGAACCAAAATTTAAAACCGATGAGTGACTTGTACGAACCTCTCTTTAGCTCTTTTCAAAATCCGAGGTGTTAAAATATCTCTCTCTTGGGAACATTCATCCTCGAATGAGATTAAACTAAGCACAACAGGGGTGGAAGTGTCTAACAACCCAACTCAAGCACAAAACATGCAATTAACATAAACTCAATATATCAACTTAAAGAGTACTTTACAAAGAGTTAGTACTTTGGTCTGGAATTGATTCAGAAGGAAAGAGGTGAGGGTATCTAATCTTCATATCTTCCTCAGCTTCCCATGTTGCCTCTTCAACAAACTGATTCCTCCATAAGACCTTGACTGATGCAACCTCTTTGGTTCTCAACTTGTGAATCTGACTATCAAGAATCTGAACGGGCATCTCCTTATAAGATAGACTGTCCTTGATACCAATATTCTCGGTAGGTAGAAAAGTGAAGGATCACCCAAACACTTCCTTAGAATAGAGATGTGAAATACCAAATGGACTGCTGTTAACTCTAACGGTAGCTCCAACTCATAAGCTACGTTGCCAACTCTCTTGGATATCCTGTAAGGACCAATGTATCGGGGAGTGAGTTTTCCCTTCTTACCAAATCTCATAACACCCTTCATAGGTGAAACCTTCAAATAGACCCAATCATTAACCTCAAATTCCAATTCTCTCCTCCTAACATCTGTATAAGATTTCTCACGACTTTGCGCTATTTTTAGCCTTTCCTGAATAGTCTTCACTTTCTCCATGGCTTTATGAACCAAGTCTGGCCCTATCAACTCAGCTTCACCAACTTCAAACCAACTAATAGGAGATCTACATCTTCGCCCATAAAGAGCCTCATAAGGAGCCATCTGGATATTGGAGTGATAACTATGATTGTATGCAAACTCTATGAGAGGCAAGTGGTCATCCCAATTACCTTTGAAATCTATGACACATGCCCTCAACATATCCTCTAGGGTTTGAATTGTGTGCTCTGCTTGGCCATCCGTCTGGGTATGAAAAGAAGTACTAAGGCTTACCTTCGAACCCAGACCTTTCTGGAAGGACTTCCAAAACTGAGCGGTGAATTGTGCACCCCTATCTGAGATGATAGACATAGGAAATCCATAAAGTCGAACTATCTCTTGAATGTATAATTTGGCATAATTTTCTTCTAAATTTGTGGTCTTTACCCGCAAGAAATGGGCTGATTTAGTCATCCGATCTACAATCACCCAAATCAAATCATGCTTTCTACGGGATCGCGGCAAACCAGTAATGAAGTCCATATTAATCATCTTCCACTTCATTCCAGAAGAGCTATGTTCTCAGCCACACCACCTTGGCTTTGGTGTTCTACCTTGCCTTTTTGCACTTTGGTCACTTAGCAACGCAATCTGCAATGCACCTCTTCATACTATTTCACCAATAGACTTCTGTCAAGTCATGGAACATCTTTGTGGAACCGGGATGGATCAAATATCAGGAACTATGAGATTCTGACATAATCCTCTCTTGGAGCTCATCTACCTTTGGTACACACAATTTACTTTGATATCTATGAAAATTTGCCTTTAGTTCAAGTAAAAAAGGGTCTTTGTCCTGCTTCTCCTTCACTTCTGACACTAATGAGTATTCATCCCCATTCATTACCACAATCCACCTTCACTGGAATCTAAATAACAGACTCCCAAACGGGCAAGTCTGTGAACTTCCTTAGCCAATTCTTTCTTACCTTCATCAACATGAGCAATACTTCCCATAGACAACCTACTCAAAGCATCAACAACAACATTAGCCTTATCTGGGTGATAGAAGATACTCATGTCGTAGTCCTTGAGCAACTCTAACCACCTCCTTTGCTTGAGATTAATCTCCTTCTAACTGAAAACATACTGGATACTCTTATGGTCGGTGAACACATCCACATGAACACCATAAAGATAGTGACACCATATTTTGAGAGCAAAAACTGCTACTGCCAACTCAAGATCATGAGTCGGGTAGTTCTTTTCGTGAATCTTAAGCTGTCTGGAGGCATAGGCTATAACCTTACCATTATGAATTAATACACAACCAAGTCCAACTTTAGATGAGTCGCAATAAACAACACAACCTTTTGTACCCTCTGGTAGGATCAACACTAGAGTAGTGGTTAACCGACTTTTCAATTTCTGAAAGCTTTGCTCACAAGCTTCAAACCATTGAAACTTAGCTATTTTATGAGTCAACTTAGTCAATGGGGACAAAATAGATGAAAACACCTCGACGAACCTTCTATAGTAACCAGCCAACCCCAAGAAACTCCTTATATTAGTTGGAGATATGGGTCTTGGCAAGCTCTGCACTTCTTCAATCTTTGTGAGTGTCAACTCGAATCCCCTCACCAGATACAATGTGGCCTAAGAATGCCACAGACTCAAGTGAAAACTCACACTTAGAAAATTTGGCAGATAACTGTCGATCCTTGAGATTTTGGAGGACTATTCTGAGATGACTAGCATATTCCTCCTCATTTTTTGAATATGGTTTGTCATAAATGAACACGATAACAAACATATCTAGATTGGGGTTAAATACTCTATTCATAAGATCCATGAACAATCCAGGAGCATTGGTCAAGCCAAAATATGTCACAAGGAACTCATAATGACCATAATGGGTCCTGAATGCTATCTTCGGGATGTCACTTTCTCTCACTTTCAATTGATGATAGCCAGATCTGAGGTCTATCTTATAAAAGCAAGTGGCACCCTGAAGTTGTTCGAAAAGGTCATCAATTCTCGGAAGGGGATACTTATTATTTATGGTGACCTTGTTTAGCTGGCGGTAATCGATACACATCCTAAGGGAACTATCTTTTTTCCTCACGAATAAGACTGAAGAACCCCAAGGTGAGACACTTGGTCGGATGAAACCCTTATCAAGAAGATCTCTTAACTTCTCTTTTAACTCTTTTAACTTAGCTGGAGCCATTCTATATGGAAAAATAGAGATGGGTTGAGTATCAGGAAGAATGTCTATTCCGAAGTCTATTTCTCTCTCAGGAGGGACTCCGGGAAGATCATTTGGAAAGACCTTTGGAAACTCACTTACAATTGGAACTGACTGAGTAGGCGGTGTCTCAACACTAGAGTCATTAACTCGGGCTAAGTGATAGATGCACCCCTTGGGAACTAACTTTCTAGCATTAAGGTATGAAATGAAACGACCCTTAGACACTGCTGAAGTACTCCTCTACTCTAAAACTAACTCATTGGGAAACTAAAACTTGACTACTCGAGTTCTACAATCAACTGAGGCATAACAAGCATGAAGCCAGTCCATACCGATAATAACATCAAAGTCCACCATGTAGCTCGACTAAGTCAGCCATTGTGTCCCTGTGATTGAAAAAAATGGTACAATCATAATAAACTCTTTCTGCTAGAATAGACTCACCAGCAGGTGTGGAACCACTGAAGGGCTCAAGAAGTCGCTCGGAGGAAATGTTAAATCTCATGGCTACATAAGGAGTCACAAAAGATAGACTCGCACCTGGATTAAGTAAGGCATAAACATCAAAAGTAAAGACTTTAAGCATACCAGTGACAACATTTGGTGAGTTCTCCTAATCCTGGCGACTAGTTATAGCATATAGACGGTTTGCTTCTCCGCCTGTCCATGAAATAGCTATTCTCGGAGCAGCTCTATCGGTCGGAGCTACTGAAGAAGATTGAGCTCTACTGCCCCCGTTACCCTGCCTGTTCTTAGGGTACTCTTTCATAAAGTGACCCTTTTGACCACAATTAAAACAACCATTGGAGCCATCACGACACGCTCCTAGGTGGTTCCTACCACACTTAGCACATGTGGGGGTCCAAGTAGCCCCTTGGGCCACACTACCCTGAGACTGAGTAGGTCGAGCTCTAAAATTCTGGGAGTTCTGGTTCCTGTAATCATTCCTGTTCTTTGGTGCAGGCGCACTAGCTGATGATGGAGCAGGCCCAGATGACCTTTCCTGAAAGGATGACCGATTTACATTCCCGGTCTTCTACTGGCCGGACTCATGATTTGCTGTCTTAACCTTCTTACTGCGGAACTCTTCCCTGTCTTTCACCTTATCTTCCTCAACTTGCTGCACATGAATCATGAGCCTGGTTATGTCCATATCCCCTATCAACATAACCGCCTTACCTTCCTTACTCGATAAACGGGATAAACTAGACACAAACAGACTCATCCTGCTCCTCATATCAGCCACCATCTCCGGAGTAAAGCGGGATAACTAAGTTAACTTGAGGATGTGCTCTTGCTCACTCATAGGCTCCTGCTTCATATTAAGAAACTCTGTAACTTTTACTTCCCTTATCTCTCGAGGAAAGATGCACCCCAAGAAAGCATCTTCAAAGACAGCCCAACTCAAATGTAGCGTCCCCTCTGCCTTGTTCTTCTTCCACTGATCATACCATATCCTAGCAACACCTTTGAGGTGATATGAAGCTAACTCCACACGCTCTGCATCAACAACACGAATAACCTCAAACACTTTCTGAAGTTCTTCGGATCCTCAATGATCTTTGACCCTGTGAACTGTTAGGGGTTCATCCTAAATACTAATGGATCCTTGATGTATCAGCCACATCGTGATGACCTACTCTTTGTCGACTAGCCTGATTTGCCACCACCCGAGTCAACATCTGAATAACATTCCTGAACTCAGTGTTTGTGACATCTCCTGAGGGAGTTGCACTTCTGGTACATTGGGAGCTTCTTGACCTTTGAGGGTTAACATTCCTCGTAGTAGGTCGTCCTCAAACAGTTCTTCTTGGAGGCATGATCTGAAATGATACACGTAAGCACGAGTTAAAGGAAACTTTTATAGAGTTGAACTCTATCGCATGATGATGAGTAAGAAGAAAGTGAAATTTTCCTTAATTTCCTAGCCTCTTAATTATAGATGTGACGCACCTCACATTGATAAGAAGGACTCTACAGACATGGCTTCATAGACACCCTAGGACTCTAGAACTCTATGCTCTGATACCAAGTTTGTCATACCTCGAGTCTACACCTTGGACGTGGCCGGCACTTGAGAAACGTTTATGATCCCCAAGAGAACCCTTGGCCTGGCTAACTATAACTCACATGACTCTAAAAGATACATGGAATCTTAAATAAATGAGCATTTAGACATTCAAGAAAAGTTCTGAAACACCGTCTTGAAAATACTTAACATAATTCATAAGTTAAATCAACATCTTGAGAAAACAATGAAAATAATCTAGTTTTGTCCGTCTATGAAGACTGTAACAGTTCAAGATAGATGTCCAAATAAGACCAACGACACCTCAAATGCTACTAAAACTTAAATGAAAATAAAGTTTTCTGAAAGCAAGAAGGTCTCACCAAACATTGTCTACGAGTGTAAGGTGATCTCAACGAAGCATCTGTTGATGATCCTGAATACCTGTATCTGCATCATAATAAGATACAAATCGAATGAAATCAATAAATTGAATGTATGAGCATGTAAATAGAACTAAAAGGCATAGATAACTAAATGATAAGACTGGAAGAATACTCACCTCAACTCAACACAATACAAAAGCAATAACAAAAGACGAAATGTTTAAAGCTTCAAAATTAACAGATACTAATTCAAGGGTGTATATAAAAATACAATAAGTTATTCTTTACTCTTATTTGGGAGATTCTCTAACCGACAACCATCACTATGATCTATGTGATGATACAACGTCTCGCCCACGCTGCCAGAACTATCCTATACCTTTTCGGGGTATAGAACACCTCAACTAAGTGGATCCACTAAGCTATGCTTGAAAGAAATAAGGAGTCGTCTAAAAGGTACGATCCATTACCCATGTTGGCTACATGGTTTATGAGGAATGTGAGTTGTCTGAACTCATTCCCATATCGGTGCTCAATAATAATCCCAATAAATATATATACTCATGCTCAAATGTGTAAAACATACTCTTTATAAATTTGAGGTAATTACTCAAAACGTCCTCTTAAAAGAGGTAACTGCTCTAAATTAATCTCTGAACTCATTACTCTTTTTAGAAATTAAAGTTTCCTTTTTTCAATTTAAAAATGTTACATTAAGGAATACTTAGTCCCCTTATATTCTTTCTCAATCATGAATAAAAATCTTCTCAACACTCATCTTTGCTTTCTCATAAAATTAGTTTAAGACCATTGTTGGATACAAAAGATCCTCAACAATAACTCAATATAACTCTTGAACTTTTCTCTTAAATTCACTTTCGTTTTGAATGTGCATTAAGACACGTGATTAGAATATGCAGGAATTCCCAAAGTAAATGGAGTCTATAAAAGCTAATACAGAGAAGGGAAACATAGCCCCGACTAAAGGGAACATGTCTAGATGAAACACGGAAAGGATTGGCCAGGCGATCCCTTGCTCACTGCTGGCATGGGGCGCCAGGCACAAAACTTCACCCCATGTTTGGGGCACACTGCTGGCGCGGGGTGCCAGGCCCCAAACTTCTGGCCTCAATCCTGGCGCCTTCATGGCACGCCGGCCCATACCCTGTCCCAGAAATCCAATGAATTTTCAAGCTAAAAGTAGGACCCCAACTAGTTTTGAATTGAGAAATTTTTCCTAAAATCTTCTTGATTCTCAAACCCAACACGAATATATGAGAACTTTCATACAATTCAATTGGAAACATAACTTTACCAAATATTCACAAAAACAAAATTATCAAAACCTCCGTTGTTAAAGAATTGAACTCAATATCAAGAACTACGAATGGGTACTTTGATATATCAATTTCTTGACTAAATTAAGATAGAGGGTGTGAGGACGAACAAGTCCAACACCGTGATAAGCCTTATATACCTTGAAAGAACAAAGGTTCTTGGCGAAAATCAATGGAATCTTGAAGAACGCTTGAAACCTAGCTTTTTTCCTCTTGGAACCTTGCTCTAATTTCTCTAAGTGTTAATGAACGTGAAAATATGGTTTAACATTGATTAGACCTTAATTGGGTGAATAAAAATGTGGCTAGGCTTAGAAGGAATAGGAAAATAGCAAACTACCCCTCTAAAAACAATTGAGGTGCCTTTAAAATAGATGCTTCACTAAAAAAGCATAACATTTTACTCCGAGCTCGGAATTAAGCAAACTTGGAGAAGTTCGAAAGAGGACTCAAAGACCTTTAATTTGATAGGTCAGGGGCCACCCAATTCTTTATGTGCGAAGAGATATGATTGTTTGAAGTTGACCCAAAACTTAAAATTGATGGGTGACTTGTACGAACTTCTTTTTTGCTCTTTTCAAAATCCGACGTGTTACATATTCCCAAAAGTGAGGGTTTGACTTGAGGACCCTATCATGAATGCGAGCAGGTTTTTGCAAATACGACCTTCGTGAAGGCAAAGACCATTCGCGAACGCGAGGTCTGCAATCATCAGAAACACAACCAACTCTCAAAACATTGAAAGGACCCTGAAGATTCATTTGAAATCCATACACACAAACTATCACGACCCAAAGTACACCCTAGATGTGACATGGCGTATAAGACCCCATAGGCCCTACACAAGCCACTTGACATACATATACACAAAATAATAGACAAAAGTAAAGAACCTCACATAAATGGAAAGTTTGATATTATAGCAGAAGTCTAACATAGTCTTGAAAAGCCATCTAATACATCAAAAGAAGTTTCTTGATGTAACCCGTATACCACGTACAACATCCAAAAAGTAAATACATATGAAAGTAATAAAGGTGAATTACTCCTCGGAGTATGAGGAGTCACAAAGTCTTCAAATATACAAGGTAATCCACTAGCCACGAACCTGAGGAGGGAGATCGTCAGACCCTACATTAGTGAATCAATGTAGGCACAAGTATGCATTAGTACATAAAATGTACTAAGTATGAAGAAAATGCAATAAAACGTGAAACATGATCATAAGAGGACATAATCAACAACATGATATGCATAACTAAGCTAAAAATTATAGAAAACCATTTAAAGTAGAATCGTCAATCATGAACATGGTGAATGCATATTAAAATCATAATTAAAGAATCATTAAAACGTTGATAGAAAACATAGATCATTGTCATTCCCCGAGCCTACAACCTGGACGTGGCCGGCACTCAAGAATCATTACTGGTCTACAAGTGAATCCTTGGCATGGCTGACTACTTAGCAAAAGACTTACTCAAGCAATGATAGGCTCAAAATAAAATTAAATCCTTTAAACTCAAATGTTCATCTCATAAAGTCTGGAAAATACTCAATAGCAATACTTATAGTTTGTAAAATAACACAAAAGAAAGTGAATAATGAGAGACACACCAACTATGTCTATCTATGAAGCCTCTATTATAAAAGAAGGATATCGGGACAATACTCACAATATCTCAAAACTACTAAGTAGAAAGTAAATGTGAAGTCCTTTGGAATGCAAATAAGCTCACCAAAAGCTAGCTTATGTGTATAGTGATCTCAACAAAGCACCTATTGATGATCTTGAACACCTATATATGCATCATAAGAAAGATGCAGGTAGAATGACATCAGTACGTTAAATGTACGAGTATGTAATAATGTCGAAGTGAAATAACTGAATGAAAGGACTGCAATAGATAAAATATACTGAAGCTGAATGTAAAGAAATAAAGGAGTTAATCATTTGAAGCTTTACAAAATACTTACTCATCTCTGAACTCAACATAATAAGTGATATATTAAAATGTACTTTAACTCTAATTGGGAGATTCTCTAACTGACAACCATCACTATGTGCTACGTGATGATACAATGTCTTACCCACGTTTCCAAAGTAATCCTATGCCATGTCAGGGTATAGAATCTCTCAAATAAGTGGATACACTAAGCAATAAGGATTCCTCTAAAAAGTATGATCATGTACCCATGTTGGCAAGACATGGTTTATGTAGATTTTGAGTTGTCTGAACTCATCCTCATATCGGTGCTCAATATTACCCCATTAATATATACACTCATGCTCAAATTTATAAATCATACTCTTTCTCTGGTTTGAGGTAATTGCTCAAACTATCTCTTAAAATAGGTAACTGCTCTGAAATATCTCTAAACTCATAAATCATTTAGGAATCAAGTTTCTCTTTTCTCAATATAACAAAATAATACATTTGGGACTACTCATTTTCGTTAAACTTGACTAATTTTTTTTATTTAAACTCTACTCGAACTCTACTTTCTTTCTTAGAAAAACTAGTTTAAAATAAATGTTTATTATAATCTGATGATTGATGACTCGGGAATTCATACTACATTAACATTGATGACATATCTAGATGTCATACTGCTTACACATTGATGACATACTCGAATGTCATACTAATTATGAATTATATTTCTCTTCTCAATGTAAAAATATTACTTTTGGAACCATTTGTGTTCCCTTAAACTCTTGCTCAAATCTTGATTTAAATTTTTTCTCGAACTTCTCTTACTTTCTCAAAAACTTAGTTTAAAACAAAAAAATGTTTGCTTTAAAAGATTCTAAAAAATTATGAATCAACATAGGATTCATGCTGAAATATAGACATGAACGAATAGACTCAAGAATCTAAATGTATAACAAAATATATAACAACTCAAGATCAAGGCTTTAGAACTCAAAATCAATAACATAACTCATATTAAGAATTCTCAAAACTAAGGGTATAGAAGTGGATTAATTTTTATTAACTGAATTGAGATGTAGGGCGTGATGATGAACTTAGTCCATCTGTATGAATAGCCTTTCATACCTGGAAGAACAAAGTTCTTGAAGAATCTTGAAGAAGAACTTGATTAGAAGCCTTGAAACCCTAGCTTGAAGGGGAACAATCAAGAAAACCTTACTTGAGATTCTTGAATTAGTTTCTTAAAATCTCTATGGCCAAGAATTATGATTTTCATTAATGATTCATAATTGTATGGATGAATTTGAGTTGGAAAGAATAAAATTCTTGGAGAAGGACTTACCTTGAAGAAGAATATTGAATGTAAGTTTTTTGCTTGATTTTTTTCTTAGGATTTTGCCTTAGGGTTCGAGAGAGAAGAGAGCTGGGATTAAGAGATGAAACCCTAATTTTTTTGAGCCTTATATTAGTCAAGAAATTCGTTCAGGATTTTCTTAGAGGTAAAAATATAAAAACTCCCCTTTTTAATGTTTTCTTGTCGGCTAATTCATCAGTGCATTGTATGATATTATTAAAATGGTCATAACGTTTTACTGAAAAATCGGACTGACACGCAATTTATGGCATTGGAAAAAAAATTCAAATACCTTTAATTTGATAGGTTATGGGCCGTGTAACTTTTTATAGTCTAAGAGATATGGTCGTTGTTAGTTTACCCAAGTAGAATCTTACATCAAAACATAATCGGTATGGAAGCTTTCTACTCAACTTTGTGCTAGAGAATTTTAGTGACGTTAATTCATATCCAAATTCATTCCTACGCTAAAGAATTGAACTTTGTACATATGAGAAATTTAAGAATCACCCGATACGACCTTACATGTAAATAAAAAATTATTCGGGCCTTAGCTTAGAAATTTTTGGGCTTTACAATATCTCCACCTTGGGATCATTCGTCCTAGAATGATGGTTAAACTGAGGATGGAAGGGAAAGGAGTTACTCTTTCTATCTATCTGACTTTTGAACCTGCCTACGAATATAGGCGGAGCTGATTCTTACTAAGAGTTTGGAACTCTCTATAGCACATAAGTTGCAAACGATATGAGTTTAAACATAGTAACACTCTATCTGAAGCTATTTACATAAATCAAGGATATTTGGGCATGAAGTAAGAATAGAAATACTATGCCTTGAGTAATATGACTGGTAGCTTTTAATCTTAGCAACACTTCTTAACTATGCTCTCCTTTATGATTACTACACTTCATTAGCTGCAACTCCTAGCTCCCACTAGAGTATATGACTACTCTTACAAATGTCTAAGTCAAAACGCTTGCTCTTACTATGTTCAAGCCTAATCTCTAATTCACAAGGTGCTAAACATGGGATGGTTATACTTATCTAAACCACAAGATTCATGTTCTATATCTCTATAGGGAATCTCCTTACAAGAATACTTCTTCTTATAGCCGCATTAAACCAACCTTGAGCCCATATCAAGAAACACCTAATGCATCATGCATTTTTCCATATGTTAACAACACCACGTTCAAGCGTGGTACTATAACCACTCAATGGACTCCTACTAACAATTCTTTCGAAGAATTTATCATTTTCTCATCATCTCTACCAACTGAATTCATGTATTACTACCAAGAACAGACTAATTACTCTCATTTAATAATTACTCATAGTAGAACTTCATCCTATTCCACCTCCACATTATCACTTTAGATGGGATAAGCACACTACCACTATCATAATAAGAAACATCAACCTTCTCCTTCTATCACTATTTAACTACTATCATCAGCATCGCTATCAAAACTTAAAAGGACACACAAAGAGCTTAGAGAGAAAGATCATAAGTATGATTCATTAAAGACATCTAATATAAGAATATGCATGAAATAATGTTATTTTGTTAGCCATTGAGAGTAAATCATGACTTCGCTAGACTGAGCATACTATGTGATACAAGTGCTTATATGAATAGGTTCATATCATGAGGTTGATATCAATAATTGTATGGAGTAGGATTGAGATCAATGGGCTAAAGGTTTTACCCCTTATTCGGTGACTAAGCATAGATGTAAATCTATCTGTAGTGTTTAAGCATAGGTTATGAACATAATTTTGATATTAGAGACATCAATATGATGTTGTAACGACTGAACTTTTAGGAATACACTAGAGTATGAATTGATTCATATATCACTTTAACTCTTTCTAAACACATTACTATTTGATTCTCAACACTTTACTTGGTTTCTTATTTTATCATCCCCCCTTAGGTCGGAAGCTGATACTTTAAAGCTATGGATCTATTCCAGCATCTATAAACTAGTCTATATTTGCTTTACTTCGGAAAATGCTAATCTTATAGATAATGAACTCTCAATGCGCATGCACTAAGATTCCTTGTATATCTTATTTCTCAGATGCTTCTCGTAACTTCTTTCAGCTTCTATAAAAGACTTTCTATTCCACTACCTGCGTTTACCTATAAAGTCGCTTAATATAACTCTCAAGGGAAAAACCTAATGCTTACATCAGCCTATTCCATATTGAAAGCTCAAATATACTATGTAGGTACACATGAAAAAATCATAAACTTAATTGGTACCTTGTTTGACTATATACGATCTTAGGTACACCTCTGAATGCTTTTGTTACTCTAATAACTTAGCTGCACTTTATTGCTCCCATCTAATAGTCATAATACCACACTTGTATCACTCACATTTATGGAAAAGTAACACCTTAATTCCTTACCTACTCTTTGTCAAATCTACCATATCAGATCTCAAAACTAACATCATCATCCTCATGTTGCCATATTATTTATCATAACACTCATATCGAATTCAACCTTAGTGTCTAGTACTAAACACAAATATCAATATAATTGCTCGCATACTATACTAACTGATAACTACTAAATAAAATTAAGAAACACTCACTCACTAAGACCTCATGACAAGTAGTCAATCTTTATCTCTAAGTCTACATACTTATAGTTTTATGTCACATTGCCTTTCACAACTTAAGTACTATTTACCTACTTACTATACGTTATTACTTCATCAGTTCTATAACCTTATGAATTAAATATCATGTGGTTCTTTTTTCAAAATCATCAGCCTAGCGCAGATCAATCACCTCATGGCTACTCTGTCCTTCTATTCCACACCTATACTTATGAATTAAATATCATGTGGTTCTTTTTTCAAAATCATAAGCCTAGCTTAGATCAATCACCTCATGGCTACTCTGTCATTCTATTCCACACCTATACTTGGTCTTCACTAACACAATGACAAATCAGCATAAACTCATTTTTGGTTAAAGTATAACCTAACTCATCCTAACCAATAACTATTCCTCTACCTTACATCATGAAATCCACACCACATTATTAATATTTAGCCTACAAATAAGGAAAAACTCCTCATTAATGACTTACTGGGTGCATGACTGCAGCAACATAATTTGCCTCATCACTATCTGCCTTTCTTAGATTACTATACCTCTGCATGCATTCTTCTAACTCTAGGTACTTTTACTACTATTGCTGTCACGACCCAAATCGCCATAATTGACACCCACACTAACCCTCCGGTGGGAGAAACATTACTACAACCCAACTAAATAATTCTTACCAAAAGACATGAATTTAAAGATGTGGAAACTAGTTTGAATAATTAATTTAAAAGTTGAGTTCTCATAAACTCTGCAAGTTATCAAAACAACATAAACAAGAGGAAATTAATCCCCTAGAACCTGAAAGTCATTGCACTAAAACTTCTAACTAAACGGTCTAAGATAAGGGGATGCAACCCCAAAACAACTAAACATAAAGTAAGAGTCTGAAAGGTATAAGTCCGAAGGAAATGGACTAAGATCCTAGATGAATCCATGGTAGCCTGAAGGAACTAGATCACCCTTGAACTCGACAAAGTTAGTGATCTCCTAGCTGAGGTCTCTCAATAGCCGCCTGAAGATTCCCTGTACTCAACAAAGAAAGAGCAAGTGCAGTATCAGTACACAAACAATGGTGTACTGGTAGGATCACACGACTATTCTAGTAAGTGAGACATACACAAGTAACTACTACATAGTAACCCACACATATATAGAAATAATAACAATTTACCAGTTCATGCCCAATATATTAGTTTCACATTATCAATCTCAAATACAACAGTCAATGATGGTCCTCTCATGGAACCCACACTCAAACTGTTAGTGTGTCGGAACGTGACACCTGATCCAATAATGTGTCGGAACGTGACACCCGATCAAATATGTGTCAGAATGTGACACCAGATCCAATTATGTGTGAGAATATGACACCCGATCCAATCAACCACAACAACAAACACAATTGGCACCACAATAAATAATTTACACATTTGTATCGTACAATCAGGTAACAGGTTCATTGCATGCTACAAAATCACAATTTGTCATTTCATTAGATTTATTTCATCTTTTCGTATTCAAATACATGTATGAATACAATGTAGTAGTTAGCAGGCATATATAACATAGACGGGAAATCAAACCATCACCTACCTTGAAACCAAGCCCGAACACTCTTAAGGAACTTGAATTTTGGCTTTTAGAGTCTCTTAGCTTGTTCTTGGTCTAAAACAAGTAAATTATGCAAAGGATCAATAATAAATGTCTAGTTTATTTGGATTATATCCAAATACTAACCTTTGTCCAATCCCATAATCCTAACACATAACTAGGGCTTTTTCCACCATTAAATTCAAGCCAAAACCCTCTCCAAGGATAAATAGCAAGGCTTCTAAATTTTAAGAATAAATTTATGAATTAGGGGAGTAATTGACTTACCTTTAGCGTGAGAATTAGTGAAAAACCAGAAGAAATAGCCCTCGGTCTCTCTTTTGTTCTCCAAGAATGAAGTTAGCTGAAAAATAATGTTTTTGGGAATTTTCCTATTTTTACTTGCGACTGGCCAGCCATAAAGGGCCAATCCCTCCATAGCATCCCCTCCATGGCGGAAATAATCCTGCCGCGGTGGGTTGCATAGAGATAGAGACTCGGAATTTGTGTTCCAAGTCTCAATTTCATAACACACCCTCAAACCTTGATGTTTTAAAACAACCCTTTCATACTAAGATCAATTACAGGAGTTCTATCTGCCTGAATTCAATTCTGTAAAGACGCATAGGCTCCTTATCATCTTGGCTATCCACTCAAATCACTAAATTCATAATAAAATCCCCTCTCCATTACTGGATTACCGTAGACCTCACCTGACTCAGATATCATCCAAGTCTAGCCTAGGCTGGAACTTTCTATGTTACTACTCAGAAGTTTTCTGGCCCAAATTCCTTCTCCATTGGCTTATCCATAACGACGGAAATAGGTCATTACAACTACTTATAACATCGTAACTCATACTATCTTTTCAGGTAAAAATACTACCCAAGCTCCAAACATACTGCCCTCTTAAAGGATATCACCTAAAACATGACTTAGAGAAGAGAGTTTGGGAGTACATCTGGCTTTTATCTTGAACGCATGATTCATCTCAATGAGAGTGCATTCTTTCAAATCTAAACACTAACGCTCACTCACGGGCTTCTCTCCAGCCCCTCTGTAGTCTCATCACTTTCTGAAGACTTTTTTTTGAGATTAACTCATCGATAAGGATCTGACTTTGATTTTCAACCACCTTGAGTATGAGGGGTAGTTGAATGGATTTGAGAAATACACGAGTACGAATAAGTTTCTCATGGCACAATTTTATTGTACGATTTATAGTAGGAAAGAAGGAAAACTTTTCTTAAATGTCTGTAGTCTCGCATTTATAGAAGTGGGACCCTCACAACCATAAATAATATCCTACCTACACGGCCTTATAGACACGCTAGGATACTTTAACTCTGTTCTCTAATACCAAGTTTATCACGCTTGATCCTACACCCTGGACGTGGCCGATACTCGAGAACCATTGTTGGTCTACAAGTGAACCCTTGGCCTGATTGACTACTTAGAGGAAGACTTACTCAAGCAATGATAGGACCAAAACATAATTATATCTGTTAAACTCACATACTCATCTCATAAAGTCTAGAAAAATACCCAATAGAATATTTATAGTTTGTAAAACAACTCAAAATAAAGTGAATACTGAGAGACACCTCGACTCTATCTATCTATGAAGCCTCTACAATCAAAGAAGGATGTCGGGATAAGACCCACGACATCTCAAAACTACTAACTAGAAAGTAAATGTGAAGTCTTCCAGAATGCAAAGAGGGTCAACAAAAGCTAGTTGAAGTGTAGAGTGATCTCAACGAGGCGCCTGTTGATGATCTCGAACACATATATATGCATGATAATAAAGGTGCAGGTCGAATGACATCAATACATTGAATGTACGAGTATGTAAAATAGTCGAAGAAAAATAACTGAATGAAAGGATTGCAATTATTTAAAATATACTCAAACTGAATGTAAAGAAATAAATGAGTTAAATCATTTAAATCTTTACAAAATAATTACTCATCTCTGAACTCAACATAATAAGTGATATCTTAAAATATACTTTAACTCTAATAGGAAGATTCTCTAACTGACAACCATTACTATGAGCTATGTGATGATACAACGTCTTACCCATGTTGCCAGAGCCTTCCTATACCGTGCCGTGGTATAGAGCCTCTCAACTAAGTGGATCCACTAAGAAATAAGGATTCACCTAAAAAGTATGATCCTGTACCCACATTGGCAAGACATGATTTATGAAGATTTTGGGTTGTCTGAACTCATCCCCATATCAGTGCTCAATACTACACCCAATAATATATATACTCCTTCTCAAATGTATAAAATATACTTCATCTATGGTTTGAGGTAATTACTCAAACTATCCTTTCAAAAGAGGTAACTGCTCTAAAATATCTCTGAACTCATAAATTCATATACTTTTTTAGAAATCAAAGTTTCTCTTTCCTCAATGTAAAAAAATGATACATATGGGACTACCCAGTTCCCTTAAACTTGACTAAAAAATTGTCTTTAATCTCTATTCAAACTCAACTTTGCTTTCTCAGAAAAAAATAGTTTAAATTAAAACAAATGTTTATTGTGATATGATCATTGATAACTCGAGAAGTCGTACTGTATAAATATTGATGGCATATCGGGATGTCATACTGCTTACACATTGAAGAACACTCGAATGTCATACTAATCACGAATCATAGTTCTCTACTCAATGTAAAAATACTACTTTTGGAACCATTTGTGTTCCCTTAAACTCTTGCTCAAATCTTGGATAAAACTTTTCTCAAACTTCTCTTTACATTCTCAAAAACTCAGTTTAAAATAAAAATGTTTGCTTTAAAAGATTCTAAAAAATTATGACTCAAAATAGGGTTCATGCTGAAATATAGACATGAACGAATCAACTCAAGAATCTCAATGTATAACAATATATATAACAACTCATGATCAAGAATTTAGAACTCAAAATCAATAACATAACTCATATTAAAAATTCTCGACACTAACGGTATACCCCTAGATTAAGCTTTTACTGAATTGAGATGTAGGGCGTGAGGATGAACTTATTCCATCACTATGCATAACCTTACATACCTGGAAGAACAAGGTTCTTGAAGAATCTTGAAGAAGAACTTGATTAGATAGCTTGAAGGAGAACAATCAAGAAAATCTTTCTTGAGATTCTTGAATTAGTTTCTTGAAATCTCTATGACCAAGAATTATGATTTTCATTAATGATTCATAATTGTATTGAGGAATTTTAGTTGGAAGAATGGAATTCTTGGAGAAGGACTTATCTTGAAGAAGAGAAAAAAATTGGAAGAATCTTGGAAGAGAGTCTTCTGCTTGATTTTTTTTCTTAGGATTTTGTCTTAGGGTATAAGAGAGAAGAGAATAGGAGATTAAGAGGTTAAACCCTAATTCTTTTGGGCCTTATATTAGTGAAGAAATTCGTTTAGGGTTTTGTTAGAGGTGAAAATACAGAAACACCCTTTTAAAATATTTTTCTATCGGCTAATTCGTCACTGCATAGTATCAGATTACTAAAGTGGTCATAACCTTTTACTTGAAACTCGGATTGATGCGCAATTTGATAGGTTATGAGCCACATAACTCTTTATCTTCTAAGAAATATGGTCGTTTGAAGTTGACCCAGGTAGAATCTTACACTAAAACTTAATTGGTACGGAAGCTTTCAACTCAACTTTGTGATACGGGATTTTAGTGGCCTTAATTCATATCCAAATCCATTCCCACAATAAGGAATTGAACTTTACACATATGAGCACCTTTCAAGTAAATAAAAAATGGTTCGGGCCTTAGCTTAGAAATTTCTGGGTGTTACAATTATTTTGTGGGATATTAGCTTCAACTGATAATAGACCATGCGAGCTATACATGGAATCCGATGTAACTCACATTGAGAAGGGAGATTCTACTTGCCAAGGTAGAACTTCGTATCGTATCATATGCTATATGTAGATCCACTAGCTAGGCCATTTAAGGCAATCCTACGGGGGCATGCAGTTTAGAACTAGAGGTTTCTACTAGAGCAGCAGTAGTGAAAGTGCCAGAGTTAGAGGAAAGTATGCAGAGGTTTAGTAATCTAAGTAAGGGAGATGTTGTTTCGACAAGCTATGCTAATATAGTCATACACCTAGTAAATTATTAATGAGGAATTTTTTCTTATGGGTAGACTAAGAAGTGATGAGTTGTGAAGATTCCATCACAGGAGGTAGAGTGTGTTTTAGCTAGAAATACGTTTCTGATGAAGTGTCATTGTGTAGGTAATGACCAAGTGTAAGTGTTGGATAAACGAGCAAAAGTATTCATAAAGTGATAGATCTAAGCTAGGCTTATGATTTGTTTGAGAGGGTCATGATGTTCAGAAGGTTATAGAACTGATCAAGTAATGAGGTATAGCATAGTAGGCGAGCAATCGTATTGATATTCGAGTTTAGTAATGAACATTAATCTTGAATTTGAGATGAGTGTCATGATCAAAAGGATGGCACTATAAGGGTGATGATGTTAGTCTTGATATTTGATCTAGAAGACTTGACATAGAGTAGGTGAGGAATTGAGGTGATTAGCTGCAATAAATATGAGTGGTACAAGTGAGATACCCTAACTTTTAGATAAGGGCAGTGAAATGTGGCTAAGTCACAAGAGTAACAAGAACATTAAGAGGTGTGCCAAGATAGCATAATTGAGTTGTCAATGTGGAATAGGTCCATAGCTTTCAAGTGTCAGTTTAGACCTAAGGGGGAGATGATATGATGAGAAATCAATTCAAGTGTTTGAGAATAAAATAGTAATGAGTTCCAAAGAGTATGAGAGATGTCTTTGCAGAAGTCCTTTTAGTAGTGGAGTGATGTTAGAAAAAGAAGGTTAATGATCCTATCGTGATAATTTTGGTGTGATAATTCCATCTAAGGTTATAAATAAGGAGGAAGAAGAGGATGAGGTTTTACTATGAGAAATAGCTAAATGAGAGCCCTTATTTGGTTCCGAATGGTAATGCGGGCGAATTATAGTTGGTATGGCAGAGATGATAAGAGTAACCCCATTCCATACCCAGTCCAGCCGTCATTCAAGGACGAATGATCCCAAGGGAAAGATATTATAACACCCCATAATTTTATTTTTAACTAAGACTCACACCATCCTTCGTTGTAAGTAGGATTTTACCGAGGAATTTAAATTTCTTAAGTGTTAAGGTCACTAGATGTAGAACCTTGAGTTCCAAGAAGAACTAAAGAGAGTTCCTTCAAGTCATTCCTAAGTTCTTCTAAGTTTTGGGTAGATTTCAAACGACCATAACTTTCAGTACATGATGATTTAGGTGGCCCATAAGATATCAAATGAAAGATCTTTGAATTATATTTTCAACGCCCCGAGTTTGCTAAGTTTCGAGTTCAGATGAGTGAGATATTCCCTTTTGAAGTCGGTTTGTCCAGTTAAGGAAAGTTACCCGAAAATAGTGAGGGGTATTTTTATCTTTTCCTTACCCAATCAGATTTAATTCATTTTTAGTAAGGTTTTAGGGGCTATACTGATTACGTTCAGTTTAATAATCCTAATATACGCCTAGAGTTTTAGTTGAGAGTTTAATAAGAGAAAATAAGAGAAAAGAGGAGAAAAGAGGAAAGGATCAAGGCGTTCGTCGAGGTTCTTGAGTTTTGTTGTGAATTTTCACCATGGATTTGATCCCTAAGAGGTATGTAAGCTTCCATAGTGTTGGGTTCGTTCACCTACGCACCAATTATGATTTATTCAGAGTAATTCGTTCTTAAAATTTAAGGATTTAAGTTTTTGATGAGTTCTTGATAAATTATCTTGAAGTTTCATTCTAAATCTTGTTTTGTTGGGATTTCAATGAGTTCTTGAGATAATCGTATGGATTTTAAGAGTTTTTTTTGAGTAGATTCTTGTATACTTTTGTTGGGTATTTGAATATAAGTGATTGTGGAGGAAACCATTTGATTCTAGGTTAATTAGGGACAAAACTCGAAGAGGAAAATTCGTCGGGTTTTCTGGGCGGTGCCTGGGGCGACGCATCACCAATACGCCAGGGGTGGATGGTGCGCTACACCAGCCAGTATGCCAAGAATAATGCTCTATAGTTTAGGGGCTGGCGCCCCATGCCACTCAGTACGCCAGGGTCGCCTGGCCTCACCCGTTCTCTGTCGTTTCGTCCGTCTGAGTTCTTTCGAAGGGTTCCTTTACTCCCCTTTGATTCTAAACACTCTAAACTACTTCTAAACACCTAGAAATCATTCATAACATGAATCATAACCTTGAATTCATAATTCAAATTCAAGGTAGAGTTAAGAGTTAAATGTTGAGAGTTCTTTCGAATATTTTGAGAAAGTCCCTTTGAGTCGTATACATGAGTTCCATAATGTTCTTTAGACCCTTGAGTCGAGTCGTTCATGCTCATAAATTCCGCATGAACTCCCTACATTGTGTGTCTTCAAGAGCAGTAGCATCTTCGGGGTCTAAGTCTTTGAGCATTGAGTTCCTAATCCTTTTGAGATTATATTCCTACTTTTGAGACTACTACATGTTACCCATGAAGCCCTTGAGTTGAGTTGTTCATGTCCATAATTTTGCATGAACCCTATGAGTCGAGCAGTCTAGAGATGAGTAGTATCATTGAGTCTTGAGTTCTGAGTACTGAGGTTCTTTATTGCTATTAAGATTCCTGAGTTGAGTCGTTCATGTTCATAATTCCACATGAACCCTATGATTTGAGTTATAAATTTTAAAAAGCTTTTTAAAGCCAACACTTGAGTTCTTAAACTGAGTTTTGAGAAAGTAAAGATGAGTTTTGAGAAAGGAGTTTTC